>PVHY01015178.1:0-36578 GCA_004024945.1 Uropsilus gracilis
GAGCCATAAGGAAAAGCAGCAAAGCAATGGAGATGGGATTGGATTGGAGAGGATGGCCTGCAGCAAGAAAACATGGACAAATCACAAACGAATATAACCTGGCCACCCAACGCAAACTTAAGACTGAAAATCTAACAGCAAGGGGCGCCGGGACCCAACAACGCGGTCCCTCACCCAGAGAAAAGACACTAATATAAGAAAGAGACTAATGGACTCAGCACAGCTAATAAACAACAAAGAGTGGGGTTTGGGAGAATGGAAGGGGCACCGGAGGGAGGGGGAAAAAATAGTAACACAGAGGTTGTAGCCTAAAGAACAAAATAGAATAAAATTGTATATTAAAAAAAAAAATCAAAGACATAGTTGCTTTCATACATGCTATGAATACTTGCTTTGGTAAATAGCCACTTAGAAGAAACAGTATATAATGAATATTGAAAATAAAGGTTTTTGCTCAGCTTCTGAGAGAGCATGAGACCCCCCCCCAAAAAAATATAGAAATATTCTCTACCAATCTCTGATCCAACAGTATCTTGTATCATTTACAATATCCCTGACAATTAACTATATATATATTTTAGACTTGGTTTTGCTATTTTTGCCTGTAGAACCGCAGGCTCATGTTGCCTGGGGTACCACAGACTCAAGCAATCCCCAACCTCAGCTTCCCAGGTAGCTGGGATTACAGGCATGCACCACCACACCCAGTTAATTTTTTGGAACTAGGCCTCACTATGTTGCTCCAGGTAGAACTCGAACCACAATCCCTGGTCCCCGTCGCGGCTTCCTAGGCTAACACTTCAGGGACACGCCACCATGCCTGGCTGACAATTAACTTTATCTACTGAATACTGAAATCATTTCAAAGTTAACTCCCCACTAAATGTGCATTCTGGAAGATCACTTGAATATCTAAGTATTGCTAATATTTTCCCTTCAGTCTTCTGAGTGAAATAATTTACAAATATTTTAAATCACTTTAACCTTTCTTCCCAGATTCAATCATTTCCCTCAATGTTTACTAGCTTATCAGTATGTTCCATTAGGATGAAAAATTAGAATGATTATTAGCTGACAATAAATCTTTAATCCTACCTTAGTTATAACTGCCTCAAAGTCTGTTAAAATTACTGATGAAAAAGTCAGGCCAGTAATCCTTTTTCAGTGAAATGGCCCAAAGATTCTATTTGTACACCTATCAGCTCATACTTTATAACTTGTCTGCAACAGAAAATCCTGTATATGATTTGCTGAAAATTCAGTGTAAGCATTATAATTTCTTATCTACCAGTATAAAAGCTAAGCCAAAAAAGTAACAAATTAAGCATTTTTTAGTGGATACATGCTGAATGAAGGCTACTCAATTTTTACTTCTAGTTTAATAGTCCGTGCTACAATGTTGAAAGGAAACAATGTCTTATTTAAATTTCTGAATCTACCTTTTTGAAAACTGGGATAAATTTCCCCCCCCAATTTCCTATTTGCATATATTTTCAAAGAAAATCTATGGTGCTATTGTTCAACAAGGCCTACAGATATTAACTTCAGAGAACACCCCGTTTCTTTAAATGAGCTTGTTCAATTTCTTCTTCATTGTTATTCTTTATCAGGGTCAATAATTCTTTAGTAAAAAATAATTGAATAGTACCATTTTCTAACTTTATACACTACTAAACAATTATAGCAAGTTTTTTAAAATCTTTAAGTTATAGTCCTTTATGATTTTTAAAATTTTTTAAATTTTTATCTTTTTTTGAGACTAGATCTCACTATTTTTGCCCATGGAACTGCAGGCTCTCATTGCCCGGGGTACCACAGACTCAAGTAATCCACAGCCTCAGCTTCCCAAGTAGCTGGGATTACAGGCGCGTGCCACCACGCCCAGATATTTTTTTGGAACTTGGTCTTACTATGGGCCCCAGGTGGGACACGAATTGCAATCCCTAGCCCCGGCCGCTTCATAGGCTGAAGCTTACAGGCACGAGCCACGGTGCCCGGTCTTGACCTGTTTGTTTGTTTTTTAAATTACAGCATTCCCAAATTCCTTTTTCTTTATACACTTCTTCAAAATTTACTGTGTATTATATTAGGCATTATTTCTAAGGGTTTCAAAATAGATGGTGAAATATAAAACCATCTCTTCCTCATGGTGCCAATAATCAAAATGTGGCAAAATTCCTATTTATAACCACAATAAGACACAGAAAATAACAAATGACCATATGAGTTCAGGAGATGTATAGCGGGAAATGAATATCAGCTAGAGGAGATAAGGGAAGGTGTTGGAAGATCTATAATACCTTTGAAAGTTGTACCTTTATTCTCTCCAAATCCCTCCCATTTGAAAAGTATTACTATTTCCCAGTGGAACAAGTATGCATTCAAAACAAAGGTTAATAATTATTTCTCACTGATTTTTCAAGTATGTATTCTATTTATAGATTAACTTCATTATCAATACCTGTGTTTTGTTATCAAGTTGATAATAAAGGTTGACAATATAATCCATGAAGTGAAAGAATATCATGGGACAAGACTAATGCCACCATATAAATCACAAATTAATTCCTGTAATTTACAGAAAAAAAATTTTTTAAAGGTGTCAAAATATTCTCTCCTTGGCCTAATTCATTCTTATTCTGTTAACTTTTTAACTAGTGTTCCTGAAAAAGCAAAGATTTCAAGGTCCAAAACAAATCAAGATCATTGTCATTACTCCACCCCATTCCTCTTTGTAAACAGAAATGAACTGTCCATAAACAAATATTACTTTTCATTAGAGTGCAATTAAATTTACTGTACTATCCCATTATTTTGATGTTAGACTCTGTAACACAGTTAGCCAAAAGATAAGTTTTCATTACCTGGGGTTAGGAGGGTAGCCAGATGAATATGCAGAGATTCCACTTGACATTCCTGGCATGTAGGAAGCTAAAAACAATTTTTAACATTTAAAAAAAAAACTGCACATAGTTGTAGGTCTATAGACTATCAAAGACATACATCACTATCAAACCACAGCAAAAATTTATACAGCTAAAGAATCCAAATCTTACGACCAAAATAAAACACTCCACCCATATTTACTTCAAACAATAAATACCTTTACATAACTTACAGCAACACTCATGATAATCCCAACAATAAACAACTGACAAAGAGGTTAATAATAACATGGTGAGCTCCATAAGCTCTGAAGGAGTTTATAAATGGAGACAGCAGCCAAGTTTAATTTGGAACACAAAGAAGGCAGTTTCTTAAAAAGTGGTTTCTTTATATCTAGAAAATCTTTTGATATTTTCTTAAGATAATGTTGATCATTTGGCATAGCCAGTTTTGTTGGCCTGAATGATTTTGAAAGAACTCAAAGTACTGTGAGAAGGTCTATACAAAACTTTTATTAGTGAGACTAGTTAAAAACAAAAGCTTGAAATACTAATGGAAAAAGTAAAAACTGAGCAAGCATAAAGACTTATACATTCTTGATAAGGAACAATAATTACAAAACTAAGGTCAGCGGTGCCAGAGACTAGAAGAGAAGTTAATTTTTCCTCAACTGTAAATGATTTACAGATCTGAGAATCGATTTATCCTCAGTCATATTTTTCTCACTAAATACAACAATGAATCTGTTCTTAACTAACCTACAAATATTTTGGTACCACAAATGTGACATGAACTGAAAATCTGATGGAAAAGAAAAAGAAAAAAAAAAAACTCTCTTGCCTGGCCTCAAGTTGCTTAGAGCCTAGTAGGGTAGATAAACAAGGACAGAACACAGAATGATATGTGCTATGACAGGGAAAGTACAGAATGGTATACATGGATCATAAAGGAAGCAGCTCATCAGGAAGGAAAAAAGTAAAGGAACAGAATATCAAGTGTTTAAAGGCAAGAGTGACAGAGCCTCAAAGTATGAACTTTTAGAACACAAAATGTAAGTCAAGGGAGGAGTATGCTGAACTTTGGCCAAGGGGCTTTGAAGTCTTCAAGAGAGTTGGTGAGTATACATTTCCAAGTACTAATTGTCAGTAATGTTGTTATGATAAATCCACAGATGTCATAAGTAAAAATGTTTAAGTATGATGAAGGTAGGATGATGTTCAGTGCTAGATCAGAAAGGAAATAAATCTCTCAAAAATAGTAAAACTCCTAGGCTGGGCACGGTGGCTCGTGCCTGTAAGCTTCAGCCTATGAAGTGGCCGGGGCTAGGGATTGCGGTTCGAGTCACGCCTGGGGCCCGTAGCGAGACCTAGTTCCAAAAAGATAGCTGAGTGTGGTGGCACGCGCCTGTCATCCCAGCTACCTGGGAAGCTGAGGCTGGGGATGGCTTGAGTCTGTGGTACCCCGGGGAATGAGAGCCTGCAGTTTCACGGGCAAAAATAGCAAGACCTAGTCTCAAAAAAGAAAAAGAAAAGTAAAACTCCTTGATTCCATTAAACAGATTTTCTCCCCATGCAAGAAGGTACTATGAGGCTACCATTGAATGTAAGCAACATACATGGTCAATTACTACCTGCATCCCCCTATGCTAGTTTCTCACAAAAGCTATAACCGCATAGCCATAAGCAATTCTCTCATGGTTATAAACAACTTTCCTTTCTAAGTTTCTGAAAAGCTAATAATTGTACCTAAGCCTTCAAATTTTAACTCTGGTAAATAACAAATGTCTTTTAGACATGTGGCAAGATAATGAGAAGTAAAATTAGGGCCAGAATTGAAGGAATATTAATACACATAACAAACAGCTTTATTGTAAGAATAAAACGAATAAATAAAAAGTGTTTGGCTGAATTTCCTCCTGAATATTATCACCCAATAAATGCTTTTATTGTTAGTTTTCAAAAATGAGGTTTGGTCACAACACTTTTTTAGATGTGACTCAGAGAGATTGAAAATCATCCCGAAAGAGGAGACTGAAAATAATTTTAAGTAATAATATTTTACTAAGTGTGTATACAAATTTCTGGTCTATTCCTTGGTATATATAGGGGGAATGGAATTAAGATCTTTATTTCTTCATACTCGTATTTAACAGTATTATTGTTCAAATGTATTTTAAAACTGGAATGGACAAAAAATTGGTGTATCTTTTTGTTTTTAAGAGACTAGGTCTTGCTGTGTTGCCCAGGGTTGTCTAGAACCTGTGAATTCAAGTGATCCCTAGCCTCAGCCTCCCAGGTAGCTGGGATTATAGGCACATGCCACCACGCCCAGCTTAGAATTGGTCTCTTTTTTTTTTTGAGACTAGGTCTCGCTATTTTTGCTGGTGTAACTATAGGCTCACATTGCCTGTGGTACCACGGACTCAAGCAATCCCCATTCTCAGCTTCCCAGGTAGCTAGGATTACAGGTGTGTGCCACTATGCCCAGCTATTTTTTGGGACTAGGTCTCGCTGTGTTGCCCCGGACAGGACTTGAACTGCAATCCCCAGACACCGCCACGACTCCATAAGCTGTTGCTTACAGGCACGTGCCACCGTGCCCGGCCCCAAACTGGTTTCTTTTAATAATTTTCTTAAATTAGCTCTAGAATGTTTACCATATTACAGCAAATAAATGCAAAACTGAACTGCAATTATAATTGCTTTCTGGAAAGCGGTATTGGCAATGCCAATATAAAACTAAAAAATTTAGGGACAAAATGTTGCTCAGGAGACTGCCTAAATTTCCAAGGATACCTTTATTGCCTTAAGTAGTTACTACTAGTATTATTTGAGCAAATAAACATAAACAAAGAGACTAGGAAATATTTGGTATTTCACACTTAAATGAGCATGATACCCCAGTCTCAGGTATCAACATCAACAAAATTAAGATAAAAGCAAATTTCTGGTCCAGAAGAATCATTAGAATTTTTAAAAGTTGCTAAATCCTAAAACCAAGCTTATTCAGGGAGGGCAGGGATAAAAAGGAGTTCAGAAAATTTGTTGTTAGACTTCTATTCAGTTTGAAGACAGGGATTAAGAAGAGAAAATTTCAGCATGAGCAAAATGACTGCTTATAGTCTAACTTTAAAATAACATAATTTAAAATAAGTAAGATAAATTTAGTTAATTATAATCTTAGAATTTGTTTAAAACAAAAATCACAGTTCAAACCACAATGAAATCAATACAAACTTAGTAGTTAAAAGAAGTACAACCAACTCTAATTTACCAAAAATGATTTTAAAATGTCATTAAAATCTGTTTACCAGTTAGGGGAAAACTGGTACTATCTCCGTGCTCACATCCCCTCCACATAAGGTACAATTATGAATTGGCTGTACTAAAGAGAAGGAAGCTAAGAGCTAGACTTTCAATTGTGCATACCTACAATAGCTAGGTTTGTATCATTTAATTGACTTTGTAATTAATTCTTATCTACAAAACTGATCCTAGAGTTGCAAAGAGAAAGAAGCAGTGAAACAACCTTTCCATTTATATATCACCTTCCAAGTTCATCAAGTAAGGCTATTCTGTGGTATGCAAAATTAAAAATTCTAGCTCTATTCTAGCATTCTTTCTCCTCCATTTTGGAATCCAGCACACTAATACCTAAGTTTTTTCTACCCACAAATGAAAGCCCAAATGCCAGTCTTTGATGGAAATCTGTACTTGCAGATGTGAGGCTTCAGTATGTCACCAAAATATCCACTAATTTGATAAGCTATAAAGCAAAATGAACTCATTAACACTGTAAAAATGATTTTGTCTTCTTTTGTTCACTTACATTTAAACATCAAATCTCAAATCTACTTACTGTTTGGTGGTCCTGTTGCCTGGTATGGTGGATAGGATGCTGAAACAGTAGGACGAGAGAAGACTGGAGGTTCATCTCCAAACACCACAATCATGACCTGAATAAGCCCCAACAAGTCTGACTGTGGCTAAAAACAGAAAACAAACTGAAGTCAGTGACAGTTTTACTTTTAGGCAAAAAGAAAGTCCAAGCATTTCTCATCCAGCTTGACAATTTTCTTTGAAACATGAAAATTAACAAAGTTATTGTCGAATGAACAGATTAAGTGTTCTGGTATAATGGTGATGGATGTAGCAGTCAAAAATGTTGCTTAATTTTTAAAAGAAAACAATGCTCAAAGATTAACTTATTAAAGATAGTATTAGAAACTCTGAAATTATTAAGTATTATGGCTTAGAACTTATGATACTATTATACAAAAGATACAAATGGTTACAGGATCTTTCTCCCAATACCATAGTTACAAAGAGAACAGCTGTTTTTATTTTATAAAGTTTATTCTGGTTGACAATTTAGGCCATAGACATGTACATGAAAATCATAAAAGGGACGAGAATGTGGGGGGTTAGAAGGGGTGGAAATGGGAGGGAGAGGTCAGGGAGGGAAGGTGGTGGGTAGTCCCCAGAGAATACAAAGATGTGAAACACATATATAAAAAAATAAATAATTTAAGAAAAAAAAGGAATCAGTACAATTTCTACACTGGGGTGAAGCAGCTCTCCTGCCTGCCTGGCACTATGCAGATGGCTCTCTTTTTCTTTCTCCATTCTCTAATAACAGTCCTTTTTTTTTTTTTAAATTTCATTTAATTTTTTTAAAATTTGCATATATATGTATATTTATATTACATTAGTCCATTATTATTAGTCCATTATATTACATAATGTCCGTAATGGACATTAGTCCATTATTATTTATATTACATTAGTCCATATATTACATTAGTCCATTATTTATATTACATTAGTCCATTATTTATATTACATTAGTCCATTATCCCCGGAGCTTTCCCACTTCACTAACATTTGTTAACCATCCTGATCTTTAGCCTGAGAGTTGGTGGTATAGTGGTTAGCATAGCTGCCTTCCATCCTGATCTTTTATGCTCTTCACCTCCCCCGCCTTCTTCCCCCTCCTCTGTTCTCGCTCCATGGTTCAGTCCCATTGGTTATTTTCATTCTTTCTTAGTCGTTTGTTTTTCCCTATATCCATCATATAAGTGAGACCATCCTGTACATCTTTTGCTTTTTGACTTATTTCTGCTAATATGAGTCTTTCTAGTTCCATCCAGGTTGCTGCGAATGACATGTGTTTGTCCTTCTTGATTGATGCGTAGTATTCCATCGTGTATATGTATCACTTTTTTTTTAGCCAATCATCTGTTTTGGGGCATTTGTTTTGTTTCCAAATCTTGGCAACTGTAAACAGAGCTGCAATGAACATGCACATATAGGTGTCCTTTTGAATTAATGTTAACAGCTATTTTTTCATAAGCATCGTTCAATTATTTTTTAAAATAACTCTTAACAACCACTTTCAGAAAAATTAAATTAGGCAAAGTGGTTCCAACTAGCTACCTGATGTTTCCATTTCCCCTCCATAATATTTATCTATTTATTTGTTTATTTATTATTTATTTAAGAGACTAGGTCTTGCTATGTTGCCCAGGTTTGTCTCAAACCCAGACTCAAGTGATCTGCAGCCTCAGTCTCCCAGGTAGCTGGGATTACAGGCACGTGCCACCAAGCCTGGCTGCTCCATAGTATTTTCAACATATATCTTAAGTCATATATTTCAGTCATGAGTTCTACAGGTTCTAAAGGATCATTACCAGCTTTTCATCTTCATAACTTCTCCTGATAACTCCCCATGCCCCGCCCCAGTTAGTATCTCTCCAAAAGCTTTCCCCACAGATGTTGTCTGCACTTTGGATTTTCTAGTTATTTTTGATAGAAACACTGGTCTGCCAGTTATACTATCAGAGGCAGAAGTTTCCTATTACTCTTGATAGCAGCACTTTGGTAAGATCTGAATGGTTTTACAAAATATTCCACTAGTTTTTTAAAAAAATGCATTATTTCATGACATGAATTTTATCTATTTTAAAGGTTTAATTCAAGCAAATAAAGTAATAGTGAATGAATATTCTGTAATTTATCATGTTCTATATAATCCCCACAGCCTCAGTTTCCCAGGTAGCTGGGATTACAGGCATGAGCCACCACGCCCAGCTATGTTCTTGGAACTAGGTCTCCTACGTTGCCCTGAGCAGGACTTGAACCACGATCCCTGGTCCCTGCCGCAGCTTCCTAGGCTGCCACTTACAGGTACGCACCACTGTGCCTGGCCCAAGATTTGCTTCTTTCAGAGTCTTTTCTGATAACCCACAGCTCAATGTTAAGTCTCCTATGTGAACTCATTTATCTTTCTTGGAATCACATCAGAGTTAACAGAAAGTGGGTGCTAATGGTAAAAAATACATAAAATACAATTAATTCATAGAACACTGTCCCATACTTACATGTTTCCATTCATGTAGATAAGGAAGATATATCTTGCCATTTGCATCAACATGCTTTCCTGTTTTAATAGTCATTGAACTAGTAGGCTTAACAAAACAGATTGGGGGATTATATGGGTATGTGTCCAGCAGCCACAGGCATATTGGAATATTATATGTATTACCTGAAAAAACAAGAAATTTCAGTTACTCCACTTATTTTTTAAATAATGGCTTAGTAAGTAAGCAACAGGGAGCTATAACAACATTTTTTAAAAAAAGAACTATTTTATGTTTCAAAGTTCTATTTAAGATTGGTTTCTCAAATTTTTAGTTTGTAAAATAAACATCAGCAGGATTAAGAAGCTAAATGAGTCTACTCTCCCAGTATCTGCTTGCTGTCTAATATTCTAAAAATATTCCTCATGAACTATGTTTTGGCCCAAATTCAGTCTTTGCTACTTGGCTCTTGGCATTTCAGTTACTTGGATTCACTGTGAAGGGATAGTGAAGGAAGACCATGACTAAGGTGTCTTATCAGAAAGTGATATTGAAAAGCAGACTTGAAATTCCCTTGCTATAAAATAGAAGACCCAAATCAAAGTGTCAAAAAGATGCTGAGTTGTGGACATAGCTTGAGTGATGCTTCTGGAATTGTTGGTGATAGTTTTATGAAACAGAATGCTCCCTTATCACTTTCACATAATCCTGCAGAGAGTGGCTGACTGGCTTACAGAGACAGAACTACTATGGACAAAATCCACCAACAATACAACTATTAATTATAGCTACTTTTGATATTTGCTTGTTATATAGCAGACTCAATATGTATTAAGTCCTTTATAATATTATCACAATGAATTCTTTTTTTGAGCTAGGTACCATTAACCAAATGTTATAGATACCCATTGTCACAAAACTGTAAGATTACAGAGAAAAACTAACTCAGTTCTGACTTTAGGGTGACTGTATCTTAGTAGCTCTAATATATATCTTCCCACTGTCAGAAAAGTTGGGATAGGGTGGGCAGCAGAATATCTAAGGTTCTTCCCTAGTTCTATGAATCTCTGAGTCTCTGAAACATCAAATTCCTCCAGTGCACTGACACGTATTTGTTGATATATCTTAGTAAAGAGGAAGATGAAAAATATTAGGTGCAGCTACCAAATGAAGTTCAATTAGAAGTTAAAAATCTCTATGTCATCATGAAAACCATAAGAAAAAGTAGGTTTAATTTACTTATAATTCTTTTTTTTGCCTGTGGAACCACAGGCTCACATTGCCCAGGGTATCACAGACTCAAGCAATGCCTAGCCTCAACCTCCCAGGTAGCTGGGATTACAGGCATGCGCCACCACACACAGCTATATTTTTTTGGAACTAGGTCTCGTTATGTGCCCCTAGCTGGACCGACTTGAACCGCGATCCCTGGCCCTGGCTTCCTAGGCTGCTGCTTACAGGCACGCGCCACCGTGCCCGGTTTAATATACTTATAATTCTTTGGTAACTTTTTATGTGAGCAAAAATGCAGCTATAGTAGAAACAAAAGTTAGAAGACATTTACCTCTATAAGGCACAGGAATTGTTCCAGTAAGGTTCATTAATTCCCTGGAACTGCCATCATTAAAAACTGAAAAGAAAGAACAATGATTTAATCACAACTATTTTCAGCAAGTACTCCCATATAAGTTCTATTATAAGTCTAAAACTCGTTAAACTGAAAAGATCTAACTTGTTAATTCATCATCAAAGTTCCCCAGTAACAAAATATCCTTCATTGATTCACTCAAGAGGGGGCGAGGAAATAGGAATTAGTTTTTTGATGAGTACAAGAAGATTCTTTGAATTACTAGAAAATGGATGTAAATACTACAGTCCCAGTAAAAATGAGCTCTGGGCCCCCAACTAACATGATCATAAAATCACTTAAAAATCACTATCAACTGACATCCTAAGTGTTAATCTAATGGCATAATACTTTAGATTACCCAGATATTCATCCCTACTGTCATTCTGAAATACAAGGCATCAAATCATAGTATCAAAATTTTTCTCACAAATACAGACATCTAATATAAGCAGTTCTTATCTCACACAAGTTTTCTATCTCTAATGGTTGGTTAATTAAGGTAATCTGAATTAATTCAAGTGCTACCTGCACTAATGATTTGGAATTAACACTATCAAACAAGTAAAAGACTATATAGTCAAAAAACATGAACTATACTGTCGATTTAAGTTATTTCATTTAATACTGACAAATTTTACTACTGATAAATTACTGTGCTGTAATTTATCTGAATTTTTTAAAACCACCTCATTAAAATTGACAGTTTTGTTTACAACTGCCAAATCATGGAACCTACCCAAGTGCCCTTCAACAGGTGAATGGATAGGGAAACTAGAGCATACCCTCAATAGAATACTACACAGTTACGAACAAAGATTAAATGGTGGCATCTGGGACAAAATGGATGGACTTCGTAGTGATTATGTTGCATGAAATCAATCAAAAAGTGAAAAACAGACTTAGTTAGTTTCAATTATCTGTGGAATATAAATACCCAAATAACTAAAAATTTAAAATTTGACCTTTGGAAAATAACAAGATAAAGGTTACTGGAATACAGAAATAGGGGAAAACAACTCCTACTTACCTACCAAGGAAATAGGAGAGGAAAACAAAGGAGATAGGGCATGGGCAGTGTAGTGGAGGGAATTTTAAAAACAAAAACAAAATCCCCCCCCCCCCCCAATTAAGCACTGAGACTCATGTTCAGTCTCCAGCTAACACTTGTTCGTTCTGGGATTCTACCATCAGTTTCTGACTGCGCTGTCTATGCCTCTCAAAGTACAAAAAAGTACGAAACAAATTTTTTGAGAGAAGTCAGAATTGCAATGTTTTAGGCTTCATTAGCAGTTTGATGGTATTTTTGTATTATAACCATAACAACTATCACCAGGTCAATGTCACCTTTGGTATTTTTACACCGCAGTGTAGGTACAGACTATCAAGTGAATTTTCTTCATTAATCCTGATGTAAGTGGGAATGAGACAAAATTCCCTTTTTTCATGTTACTCAGTACTAGATTTAGTTGTATTTGTCAAAGGTGCACAAACAGAATGTTTGCCTTTGATCTACCTACTGTATATAAAATTACAGCTCAAAACAAACATCAGGACTTCAAAAGTTAGCCACTGAAAGCTACAAAAGAATGCTGTTCTGACAGGCGCTATAGAAATGATTTATTGTACACACGCATGTTGTGTATATAATTCATTAAGTATTTTCAGCAAAAAAGAATACATATTTTAAATGTGTGACAATTAGCAAAACAACAACAACAACAAAAAACAATCAATAGTAAAGTTAATGCAAGTTAAGACTGGACATCTGAGCAGCATGGTTCACCGTGCCCCAGGAACACAGAAGGACATTGCACCAGAAAAAGAAAAAGAGACTAAAGGGCGAAACAGGGGACAATGAACAGTGATGAGAGGAGATGGAGTGACCAGAGAGGGGGGAGGTTTGGGGGCATACCCAAGGGGAACCAAAAACCACACAAAGATGACTGAAGTTCTATGATATTAAAAGTAAATAAAAAAATAGTAGCGAGACCTAGTTTTTAAAAAAAAAATACTAAAGGGAATCACATAACTTCATGATAGTAAAAACACTGATTAATCTGTCCATGTAAGTAAAAAGTTAAAAGGGAAAGTCAGCTCTAATTTACGTTTGCACTTCTGTCCTCAGAAGCATTTTTAGTTCTTGTTTTATCTTATATAACACATAACAAATAAGAATCTGTAAGATTGGTTCAATGGTCTGTAAAGGCAAGGCCTCAGTTTCATGGAATTTCAGAAATAATTGCACCTCTGTTGTTTCTACCTCTCATCATCAGGCTCCTAATGTTTTTAAAGCTTTAGGAGTAAGTGGCACTCAGAGAGGAGTTTCATCTACAAAATCCAGCTACTCGTAATATCTGGGCATGGAGGTGTGTGCACCTATAATCCCAGCTAACTGGGAAGCTGAGGCTGGGGATTGCTTGAGTCGTGGTACCTCAGGCAAAGTGAGCCTGCAGTTCCATGGGCAAAAATAGCGAGACCTAGTCTCAAAAACAAAAACAAAATCCAGCTACTTGCTCTCGGTTTCAAAGGCCTTATAATGAACATGAGGCAACAAGTCTCCCCTTGGCCCTGGCAAAATAGGTGTTTTCAAGGAAGATAGGGTTGGAGAGATTATATTAGGAATGGTGGGGACAAAGAGATTTTAGGCACTGTCTATTTTTTTTTTAAGTTTTTTTGTTTTTTTTTTAAGAGACGAGGTCTTGCTATATATTGCCCAGGGTTGTCTCCAACCTGTGGACTCAAGTGATCCCCAGCCTCAGCCTCTCAGGAAACTGGGATTATAGGCACATGCCATCACACCCAACTTAGGTATTGTCATTTTAAACTTAATTCCATCTTTATTCTGTCTCCGTAAAAGTGGAAGCAAATAGCTACTATCTACTCTATAAAATTAAGAACCACACTATAAAAATGCCTTCTTTTCTCATAAAATGAAATAGTCCAAAGTATAGTTTTGTAAAATGTGTCACTAAGAAAATAAAGATCTCTTTATATTATTTTGGGGAGGGGAAGAAGAGTTCAGTAGTTAAGTAACTTTAGGATATACTCTACAATACATTCTCTTGGTGAAAGGTAACATTTTAGTACATTTAAGGCTCTGAGCAATCCTGCCACAAAGAAACCAATTTAATTTTATTTAATCTATAACTGCTTAAACACAGAACACCCTTTCATTCTGCCCTTGCCCCCAGGAACATTCTTCCCACACAGAAAAAAATACGTGGGAGATGATGGACTAAGTTATCTTTCATATTCCCACTAGGTCTATGCATAGCTCTATGTCAGGATATTTTTTGTAACTTAAAATAACATACAGTGTAAGATGTTTATTATCAGATTTTATAATTTTCTACCCCCAACATGTTTATTAGGTAGAGGTTAATTCTTAAGACTGAAAAACCAATGAACTCAAAGGGAAATGGGAAACCTACAATTATTAATAAAAAGAGTAAACTCTAAGTATAGCAAGTGATGTTTTTATAAAGAAACTCACCATATGAATCCATTACAGGTTTGAGATCTTTGTATAGCGTAATAACATTGACAGTTTCACGTACAGTTAGGTCTCTGTATTTGTACTGAAAAGTAAAATCACAGAAGAATTTAGTTTAAAACCAATACACATCATTTAACTGTTAGCTTAATTTTTAAAAAACTTTACTTTTTAAATAACACTTCTTGAAAGTATGATGACTCTCAGAACTAATCACTAACATTAAAGTCTGAAAAAATAGCAGTAGTCTTCTGTCATTGATTCAGACTTGTACTAACCTCCATTGTAGCTTAGGTCTGGCTATATTGCCCAGGGTAGTTCTCGAACCAGGGACTCAAGTGTTTCCTAGCCTCGGCCTCCCAAGACTGGGATTAAAGGCGTGTGCCACCGTGCTAGGCTCTCCACCAAATTAAACTGCTATCAAAGATCTAGCTTATAGCTCTTCCTCTTAAATTCATTTTTGTACTTTCCCTTAGCTCATGAGATCTTTCTTTCCTTCCTTCAAACTCCAGTACTACTGTGAATGCCAACTGGGTTAAAATGTATCAGTTGCTGTATTGTTGCCATATTATGTTTTTCACACTCACTTTGTACTTTTCAGTGTAGGAAAATTAGGAATCTGATTTACAAACATTTGGCAGATTATGAGATCAGGATATGAGGATCCCCACATGATTATAAGCTTACAAGTTCCACAGACAAAAGCTTTCAATCTGCTTTTAGTGTTGTAGCCTGCTATTCTATTAAGACTCCAAGAAGTTAGAGCCCAAAACATATAGAAAAGGAGGAACTAAATAACAGAAATAACACAACAGAAGAAAAGTTCAAAAGTAAAAATAACTTCAAAGAAATATAAAATAACATATTCATGTAATCAGAACATTCAAAGACAGGATTTTTGAATATTAGAAAATGTGAGTAGAAAAAAAAAGTCCAATAGGATGGTATAAAGTCAAAGAAATTTCGAAGAGATGTGCACAAAGATGATAGACTGTTAAGAGTTAAAATACAAGAAAAAATAGGGAATAAAGCCAGGGGTTTATTCAAAGGTATTTGTGTTTTATCCTTAACTATTTTTCAACTTTAGGACCAATACTATTAGAATACAAACTTATTCTTATTTTTTCCATCTTATTCGGTCAAACATGTTCCTGACTTCCCTAGCTACTCTAGCTACAACCACAATTCTTTCTCTCAGTTCCTCTATAAAAGAAAAATTCCCCCTTCCATTTCACTCTCACTCCAGATAATCGTCAGGACGAGGAAGAACATTCATAATACAAACCCCATCATAAAACGTGTGAGAGACCAGGTGAAAATCCAGCCAACAAGCCTGAGCTGGACAAAGCAGATGGACAATGGAGAGAACCAGTGCATGCAAATCAGAAGAATCAACTATGGAAACACAATGTTACCAGGTGCACCTACGCGCTCCCTAGGTCTATAAGACCCAAGACTTCATTTTGGAGATGGCTTTTAGGAGTCCATGGCGCCCCTCCCCACCCTATGGGAGTGGAGAGGAAGACCAAGAACTGGGGGCATTGGCCCCACAGCAGGGCTGCAAAGTGAGACAGAGGAGACAATCTACAATGGCCACTCATGGATGCCTGTATCCACAGAGAACACTTCACAAACACTGGCAGTGGGTTAGACCCCCTCTAAATAGGATGTCAGAAATGTAAGATAAAGCTGCAAAACAACAGAGATGGGGTTGGAGAAGACAGCCTCCAATGAGAAAACATGGACAGACCACAAATAAATATAGACTGGCTGCCCAACACAATCTTAAGACTGAAAACCTACCAGCAAGGTTCGCCTGGTTCCAACAACACAGTCCCTTACCCAATTAAAGGACACTGCCACAGGAAAGGAAGAGACTAAAGGACTTAACACAGACTAGTAAACAACAAAGAACAGAGTCTGAAGAGAATAGAGGGGGCACCAGAGGTAGTAGGGAGGGAGAGGTATCTCAAAAACCATTTACAGAGGTTGTGATTTAATGACTAAAAATAACCAAATAAATTAAAAAGAAAAACCAAAAAACAAAAAACATTTAGATCTTAAATTCTTAACAAAATCAGGTAACACTTCTCTTAGTCTAGTTTTAGCACAGACTAACTACTGCTTAGCAGTCATTGCCACAGAGTAACATCTGGGTAACATTTGTAGTGTAACATTCACCCAAAAATTGAGGTTTTAATCTAATTGAAGTGTTTTAATCTAATTGACATTCTGAAGTTATAAAGGTTTTTCTATTACACAGTAGGTCGTTAACAAGAATGCAAGATTTTAGGGAAGAAAGAAAAATTGAAGAAACAATTTCACTTTAAAAATATAATATCAAATGAATGAATTTACGTATATAAATTATAGATATATATATATGCCAACGGAATTTAGAATATAACGAATAAAGAGACACTTCAATACTTAAAAAAAAAAAAAAAGAAAGAAAAAGAAAAATTCCCCCAAGGAATTGCTTACATTTGCTGTCTTTAAAAGTTCTCTTTTAAAAACATTATTATGGAAATTTTCAAACAAATCTGAAAGTACAACAGTATGAGAGTCTGTATTCCATATATAGCTCCAACAAAAATAAACTCATAGCCAATTTTAATCTATAGTTTCATTCACTTTGACTTCTCCTATATTATTTTCAAGCAAATAAATACCATTTCCTAATCACCTATATTTTATTATGTATCTTTAAAAAACATCCATCCCCCCCCCCCCCAAGAACCCATATCAAAAAAATGGGCAACAAGTGCTGGCATGGATGTGGAGAGAAAGGACACTTTTACACTACTGGTGGGATTGCAAACTGGTTCAGCCACTCTGGCAAGCTGTGATGAGGACCCTCAAACTACTGAAAATAAACTACCACTTGATCCATCAATTCTACTATTGGGCATCTACCCAAAGGACACCAAAACAGTAAATCAAAAAGACACCTGCACTCAGATGTTTACTGCAGTACCATCAGATATTTACAATTGCCAGGATATGAAAACAACCCAAATGTCCCATAACTGATGAATGGCTGAAAAAGTTGAGGTATATTTACACAATAGAACATTATTCCACAATCAAAAAAGACAAATATGATGTATCTGTGATCACATGGATGGACCTAGAATGAGTCATGTCAGCAAATAAGTCAGAAAGAAAAAAACAGAAACGAGATGATTTCACCTATAATGTGGGATGTAAGGAAAACAAACAAAAGGCTGAGAAAAAGTCAAAATAAGCTAACAACAAAACTGGGGCAAGGAGCTAGGGAGGGGAGTGAAGGAGGGAGAAATCACGGAAGGTATGATCAAGATGATGGTTCACTGGTGATAAGGTTGGGGGAGAACCCCAGAGAATACAATGATTTATATATATATATAACATCATCTATATCTGATCTATATCTGTACATAAATATGTAAACAAAATGATTAATTAAAAGATTAAAAACCCACAATACTGTTATCATACTAAAATAATCATTATATCCTAAATACCAGAAATATGCAGTCTTGTAAGTTTTTTGTTTTATATAGTCTATACATTGCAATTTGTTTAAATGTCTTTTTAGGTCACTTTTATACACAAATTCTTCCACCCCTTTTGATAGCAGCTTTATTGATATATGATAAAATTTACACATTTGAAGCAGATTATCTCATGCCTAAAATTAAGAAAAAAATGATCTACCTATCTACTTAGCAATTGATATACCCTTTGTTTTCACTCCTGAGAATTTGTCCAAAGAAATCAGTTTGTCATGCAGAGACCTCCATGGTTTGAATATTAACTGTATTCTCTTGGATATACATGTTCCTATGTATGAACTTCTGTGCATGCACATTCTATGAGTTCTATGTTTCCCATCAATTAGTAACTGCATCCAGAAGTTACTTTTTTTTTTTTTCATGATTTTCCCCTAAATTTTACTTTCCCCTTCTTTCACTCTCTGGCAAGATCAATACATTAGATGATGTCTTTCCATCATGGGACACATAATATCTGGGCATATATCTGTGATGTTAGCAACCACTGGAGCTTAGTGCTGAGAGCTACTCTCTTCAGAGTTACTCCAAACCAGGTATGTTTTCAGCGACATTACTCCTCACTAATAAATGCTACCTGGCTATACGCAATAATCAATCCTGAGAAGTCTTCATCTTCTCAGCAGCAGCAGACCAAACTGACTTCTTCCTTTTCAAATACGTTCTTCACTTGGTTTCGAGGACACCACTGCTTCTTTTCTTCCTCTCTGTAGCTGCTCCTTCTCAGTCTTTTGCTGGTTCTTTTTCTTCTAAGTTCTTAATATCTCATCTCACTCTTTTGGTGAACTTCCCTCCTGATTTTAAGTATCATTTATATGCTAATGGCACCCAAATGAAAGCATTCCTGTTAGAATCACTTCTCTGAACCCTATACATGTATATCCAGTTGCCAATTTGATATGTCTAGGATATCTAATTAATATCAAATTTAACATGATCGACTGAGCTTATTTTCTTCTAAGAGCTAGTTCTTCAATATTCATATCACACCAGGTGCTCAGGCCAAAATCCCTGATGCCTCTTTCATTTATATTTAGTGAAAATGCAAAATCCTATTAACTCTATCTTCAAAAATGTCTAGAATCTGATTACTTCTCACCACCTTCAAAGTTACACAGTTTAAGTCACCTTTCACCTAAATGACAGCAAGAGCCTCTTCACAGGTGTCTGCCTCCACTCTTAACTTTCTAATCTACTTTCAATATAGCAGCTAAAGAAATACTGTTGAAAGTTAAGATAGATAGACCTTTAGTTTTTCATATACCCAAAGTAAATGCCAAGTCTTTGTAATGGCCTGAAGATTCTCCAAAATCTCCCATACCTTTACTTCCTACTACTTTCCCCATGCTTACTCCAATCTAGTCACCTTAGCCTCTGTTCCCCAATTGAACATGAGAAGCTTCTGCCTCAAGACCTTGACACCTACTTTTCTTTCTTTCAGAAGTGCAGATACAACTGTTGACACTTGTATCCCTAAAATAGTATGAGGTAAGCATCTTTTTTTTTTTTTTTTGAGACTAGGTCTCACTATTTTTGCCCATGGAACTGCAGGCTCATGTTGTCTGGGGTACCACGGACTCAAGCAATCCCCAGCCTCAGCTTCCCAGGTAGCCTGGGATTACAGATGTGCCACCATGTCCAGCTATTTTTTTGGAACTAGGTCTCGCTATGCTGCCCCGAGTGGGACTCGAACCACGATTCTAGGGTTCCAACCGCAGCTTCCTAGACTGCCGCTTACAGGCATGTGTCACCATGCCCGGGCTAGCAGCTATTTTTAAATATGTCAGCTCTCTTCTACCTATTTAGTAGTGATTCCACCTCGAGGAATGCTATAGATATACTATGTAAACTACAGGTACTTGTCCATAAAAATCCGACAGAAAATTGCAAAGCATGATGAACTACATGGTACAGATATAAATATATCTGTAACTAGCTAAAATGACAGAGAAGGCTGTTAACTAAATGTCGAACTCTAGGCTAATGCTCAAAGGAAAAATATAATCTGTAATATACAGAAATAATAAGGCATGTGATTCAGAGTAACGGATGATGGGTCCCACAATCAGATAAAGAGCAAAGGACATGGCTGGGTGCGTTGGCACGTGCCTTTAATGCCAACCTAGGATGTGAGGCTGAGGCTAGAAATCACTTGAGTTCTCGGGTACAAGAACCACCTGGGGCAAGATAGCGAGACCTAGACTTAAAAAAAAAAAAAAAAAAAAAGAATAAAGGACACCCTGGCCATGTGTCGAGACAACATTAAGAATTCCTACATCAGACCATACCCAACTGAAAGGATTAAAACCTGAAGTCAACTTTCCCAGTAGGAAAGAAAGCCACAAAATTGCTTCTATTATCCTACTTACTACTCCTATCTATTAAAATGCCATCACTTGCAGGTGACTCAGTTTTTCAGACTGCACCACGTACATCAAAAGACAGGCAAAATGCCCCTTGCCCCCCCCACTGCTCTTTTTTGTTCATAAGATAAAAAGAGGTTGAGGGAAGGAGGCAAGTGAAGGCATAAAATAGCTTCTAAGATACCATGCTTTCATCTTTGAAAGCAGGGTCCTCTAAAAGCAGCTTAGAAAAGTTAATCATGGTTTTAAAATTAAAGGTCAATCTAAATATTCTTGTTCTTTATTTAAGGAATTAACCTTAATAAAAGCTATAAATTTAAAGATAAAAATGGCATAGAACAGAGAACGTCTATATACAACGCTTCAGTTATATAGGATGTAAACTGCTGTTTTTTAAAAATAGTATTGTAGACCAGGGCCACAAACTTCTAGGGCTACCCAAAACTTACTGATGATTAAGGATAACTATTTCATAAAAGAAAATCAGAAGTCTATCAGACATAACCAGACAATGAACAGTTTTATTTTGGAAACTGCTGCTCTTTCATTAGAGTTTTTATACACACACACCCACACTCTTCAACCACAGGCTATGGGGACGATTTTACTGGAACAAAAAGCATATTTTTCAAAGCAAAGTGTTTATACATTCTGGTTTTCTTACTATTAAAAACAGCGGAAACCACTTTCATTTCTATCATTGATGAACGTATCCAGAGCTAACCTGTTGAACAAGATTAAGCCCTACACCAAAACAAATCTTATTCCAGTTAACTGTTTAAAATGAAAACCAAAACCACCACCCATTCCACTCTAGCATCAGGTGCTACATTATCAAAATAAATAATTATCAAAATTCACGTCTTTAAAAATACCTGCTTTTTTAAAAATAAAAATGACACCGGTCTTGAAATGTGATTATAAATCAAGTTCAAAGCAAATGAATTAGCATTATAGGGGACACACAGTTAAAGTCACTCTTACTAAATGAAAATACGATTCTATTTACTTCACCCGCGTGGCGGGGTACTGGTATTATGGTTTCTCTGGACGTAGCTACTTGTAACTGAGGCAATCCCATCAGTCGTTACTGATCTCCCGCGGCTCGAGTACTGAGCTGTGATAGGAATACAAAACTGCAAAGACACAATCTCTGGGGGTTGGGAGGAAAGGGCGAAAACCGACGGATCCTTTCATCAGGACATTGTGGAGGAGGCCTGCCCCAGACCAAGAACTAAGCACGACCCACCCTCTGCGTTTACAAAAATTAAGACGAAAACTACTCGGCCCCACAGACTGCTCCAAACTCTTCCCCAGGAAAGGAGGGCGGGCGGCAGGTGCCAGGCGGCTTCAGCTTTGCGCCTTTGTTGACGGTCGCCGCCCCCCACCTTCCCACGCACAGTATCTGGGATTCGGCCACCAGAGGACAAACGTTTCGGGGCCGGGGGGCGCAAAGGCGCCTAAGGACACACTGGGGCTTCCAGTCCGCCCGGGAGGCTCGCGGGTCTGGGTCGGGCCAGGCCCGGCCGGGCGCGGAAGGGAGCGGTGGGCGCGGGCTGTGTGGCGAGCGCGCCACGGGCTCACCTTAGACACCATTTTCTTCAGCTGGCTCTCCGACACCGCCATGGCGGCCGCCTCGCGACTTCCGTCCCTGTAGGCAGAGGGTCAGCCGCTCCGGGGCTGCCCGAGGCCGTCCCGCAACACCGCACTCCCAGTAGCCAGCCCCCCACCCCCCCGCCTCTAATAACAGGAAGTAGCTGCCGCGACAGCGCTTCCGCTTCCGCTTCGTCACTACCGAGATTCCAGACCCTGGTGGGCGTGGTGTGCTTTCGGACCCCGCCGCTGGTGTGTGCGGACTTCTGCTGGTCGCGTCTGTCAGTAGGATGGGGGTGACCCCGTTCCCGAGGATCAGAAATTCTGGGTTAGGACAAGAGCGGCCTGTTTTCACATTAAACTGAGGAAGTAGGTACTGGGAGGGGAAGTACGGAGTTCTTGCGTGTGAGTTTTAATGACTCATCAACGGCGAGGGCACTGGACTGGGAGTCGGAAAACTTGTGCTAGACTTGCCCTTGTGGTAATAGCTCCCATCTGCGCTTCTAGTTCGGTCTAAAGTTTTGCGTTAGATGGCACCCAGGGTTCGATTATTAGGATTGTTATCTTAGCTAAAAGTTTTTCATACTACATTATCCAGGGCAAAGCGCAGAGCTCTCATTTCGCAGGAAGCCAGACAGTAATTTCTTCTCCCATATCAGAGTCTCTTCTGGGGACAGATTTCATTCTACCTTGCTGTATTTGTGCACTAGCCTGTCCGCCCTCAGTCCATGCAAGGGTAGGCTTACCGTCAGATCCTCATAACCTTGTACAGCGCAAGAATACGTAAGTTTCTGATACCTATGAAAGTTCTTCACGGCCATTTATATTAGTCACTGTCATTGCAAGTCACCACCAGTTTTCTAAGAACAGTGTCACTCAAGGTATCCTAAGGCTTGCAGTTGATGTTAGCTATGAGTAGCTGTATTAATACCCTTCTCCACTGGCATCTAAGTAAAGGTCGAATACATAAAGGGCGCTTAACTAAAGCATTGTTGAAATCTTTATAACTTGTTGCCAACACACAAAATAAAGGCTATTGGATAGGTATCATTCTTTTGTATAACCATTATCTTAGTATTGCTCTAGTCAAACCAGACTTTAGGATGATCTATCCTTATGCTGCACCTCTATTTCACTGTGGTTTTCAAACTTCTTAAACTCAGTTTAATCAGGATTACCTTCAATTAGAGAAACTCTGCTTTCATCAGTTGGGAGAGTACAGGTAATATATTGTTTAAAAAGTTTCTCTAAAATAACTTTAAAAAAAATTGAAGGGCCTGGCACGGTGGCTTGTGCTTGTAAGCTTCAGCCTATGAAGCGGCCGGGGCTAGGGATGGCGGTTCGAGTCCTGCCTGGGGCCCGTAGCGAGACCTAGTTCCAAAAAAATAGCTGGGCGTGGTGGTGCGCGCCTGTCATCCCAGCTACCTGGGAAGCTGAGGCTGGGGATTGCTTGAGTCTGTGGCACCCCAGGCAACGAGAGCCTGCGGTTCCACAGGCAAAAATAGCGAGGCCTAGTCTCAATCAATCAATCAATCAATCAATCAATCAATCAATATTGAAGACAAATTGAAACTCAATCTTCATTTTGCTTTTTTTAATTTTTTTTTTTTTTTTTGAGACTAGGTCTCGCTATTTTTGCCCGTGGAACCGCAGGCTCACGTTGCCCGTGGTACCACGGACTCAAGCAATCTCCAGCCTGGGAACAGCTTCCCAGGTAGCTGGGATTACAGGCGCGCACCACCATGCCCAGCTATTTTTTGAGATTAGGTCTCGCTGTGTTGCCCTAGGGGTTATTTGAACCGATATCCCTGGTTCCCGCCCAGGCTTCCTAGGCTGCCGCTTACAGGTATGAGCCACCCACCGTGCCCGGCTTCATTTTGCATTTAAGCCAGTTAAAACAAAATAATAAAATACCCTGGGTACTGTATGAATTATATGAAAGAAACTTCTTCAGTCTGATATGGTTCCTTCCACTCAGTAAATTAGGCATCTCCTGGTGATTTTAAAGTCAAAGTTTATTTATAATTATTCTCGATATTAGGGAAAAGAACAAATAAAATATTTAATCTTTTCTACAATCAAGAGCCTTTTAATTCAAGACCCATTGACAATCATAAGAGAAGACACTGCCTGATTTTGGAAAAATTAAACAGTAATAGTTAAAAGGTGCATCATAGTAAGGTGGTGGTAGTACTGCTTATATATGGGACTTATAATATGACAGAATTCTACACTGCAGGCTTCATAGAGCAAGAACTGTAGTCATCTTTCAAAACTCAAATTATAGTATTTGGAATAACAATAGATTCTCAATAAATATTTGTTGTATTGACATGCTCCTTTTATAATTAATGTAGTGAATTCTCTAGAATATGTTGCAATTAGGCTATTGTTCAAGAGTGCATTATTAGAACTAACCGATTACAGATATTAGGAAAGGCTATTTTGAAAAACATAAGAAATAGTATTTTTAGTTTTACTTTGCTATTTCGTACAAAAGGAAAATGAGGATTTGTTATTAGAGTAATACCTAAAAACTCTGTGTAGTGAGATTATACAGAAATAATGCTTATTTCTTCAAATGTCCAAGAATTTATCCCAGTTAATTCTGATGAAACTCTTTCCAATCATTAAATACTTTTCTACTTTCTTAAAAAATAGACATTAAATATAATCTCATCTTTATGATTTAAGCTTATTATTAAAGGCATCATTACACTAAACAGCATTAATTTGACTTTTTCTTTACCTAAGATGTATTTAACATGACAAACAAACTAGTCCTATCTTTCTGACCAGGATGGTTTAACCTATCACATGCTTTCAGAGCACCTGGGGCTTCTTCATATTACACTTGAAATAATATATTTGTGAGATTTATTACTATGTTGCCCATACTGGACTATCTATACACACCACCAGGGCTTGCACCTAGTTTAAGTTTGCTCACCACTGTATCTGTGTTTTTCTCACCGCTATACCTAGTATAGTAGCTAGTGTATAGTAGTCTCCTAGTCAATAATTATCTAAATGACTAAAATAAACAACTAAATAAATAAACACCTATCTCGATGCAAACTCCTCTCTGCTGTTGGTTGAGGGCAAGTCAGAGAAGCAATTTTTCTAAAAACTGTTGAAAAAAGATCAGCTTCTACATGAAAATGGAAGTAATCCTTCCACAGGATACACACTCCCAGTTTTAGGGTCTTATAATTATTTTGGCTGTTAGACTTTTTTCCCCTTATAGTAGAAGCTATGTGGATAAGATACACACTCCCAGTTTTAGGGTCTTATAATTATTTTGGCTGTTAGACTTTTTTCCCCTTATAGTAGAAGCTATGTGGATAAATACCTCTTAGTCATGAGATATAGGGCTGTAAAGTGATAAAACATACTCCAAAAGGTTACTGGGACAATTCAATAACACAATGAAGTGCTCATCACACTGCCTAAAATATATAAAGTGTTGATAGTAGTTGCTATGACTAGATCGAGTCACATTAGTAGTAACACTTTCACTTTGGAACATTTCACATTGGCATTAATCCATCTCAAAAGTGCATGCACTCCAGATCATTTCTGCAGGAGAAGTTAAAGGATTTGTTCAGGATAACCAGTCCATTTAACCTCTTCCTGTATGACCAATGGCTTTTATGAACACTCATATTTTGGCTTTAAAGTAAACTACTTTGCTTGAATTCATTCTATTTCCACTAAAAATACTAACACAAATTCCCTACTAACACTACAGTGAGTTTATGAGCTACTGGAGATCTTATTTTGTACAGAAAGACAGAAAATTTCAGAAAGGACAATCCCACTGGAAATTTTACTTTTTCTTCAAAAACTGAAATTTTTGATTTTCCCTTTTACTATTTTAAAGTGAAAGTAAAATTCTTTTCCATTTTTTGGTGGCTAAATAATTTGAAGTGGGAAAATGAAATTCTTTACTCCTACTACCAACTGTACTTTAAAGAAGAAATATTAACAGCTTAAAATGACCTAGTAGAGTTTATAAATTCAGCTTATGCTAACTGTAACAATAATCTTCTTTTAAAAATGTACACTTTGAAAATATTCCCAAAGTGGTGAATGTACTTGTAATTAAGGATACATAATTTTAAATGATATATATTGCAAATGAATGTTTACCTGAAGTGTAGATCTTTAAATCTACACTTGTATATATGTATGTTAACATACAGTAACATGCTGAAGTGCTAAGAACAGCAAAGAAAATTCCTTAAGAATTTAAATTACAAAGCTAACCAAGAATCCATGTACCCTAACCAAGCAGTCTGTGAAGATGAGTAGTAATATATTGGCAAATACAGTGACCTTTCCTTTCCTAGTGCTTAAAAAGCCCTAAAACTTTAGAATCAAAATTTTAACTGTTCTTGAAGACCATGGATTGATGATGCACTGCTTTGGAGTTTCTCAGCCACTGTATCTTCGTTCAGTGTGATTTTGATGATTTCAGATATCCCACTGGCTCCAAGGATGCAAGGCAAACTTAAAAATACTTCACTGTTTATATCATAATATCCCTGAAACGAAATGGATAAATAAAGGGATTATAACAGCTGAATCTCTGCCCAAAAAAATAAAAAAAGTAGTATCATAAATACGGGTATTTTTTATTTTCTAGTCCTAGTGATGTAAGTTGAACTTAAAAAAAAATTACTCCCCATTATCTGTTTTCAGTCGTTGAGATTTGTATTAGGAAATCTGATGTATGATATATTAAATATGCATAATAAAAAAAAATTACTCCTTTTCTTTTTTTTTTTTTTGCCTGTGGAACCATAGGCTCATGTTGCCCAGGGTACCACAGACTCAAGCAATCCCCAGCCTCAGCTTCCCAGGTAGCTGGGATTACAGGCACGCACCACCATGCCCAGCTATATTTTTTTGAAACTAGGTCTCGCCACATGCCCCCAGCAGGACTCAAACTGTGATCCCTGGCCCCGGACGCAGTTTCTTAGACTGCCACTTACACGCGTGCGCAACCATGCCCAGCCTGCTCACTTATTTTCTAAACTCAAGTTGTTTGACAAAATTTTTTTGAGAATGGCAGAAATTTGGTGAGAGGTAAGCTACCCCCCTGCAACATGGTTAGCACACTGGGGACTAAGAAAAGACTGTCAGAGTAGATTCCCCAGCAGGGACACAGCATAGGCTCTAGCCCAGTCAAATACAGTCACCTATTTTACATTTTCCTAAGTTTTAAAGAACATTTTAACATTTTCCTAAGTTTTAAAGTTTTGGTTAAGTACTAGCTATACTTTAGGGAGATTTTACTTGGAATAAAGTAGCACAGGATGAATTGAACTGGAGAAAGAGACTGGTGATTAGCTGGCATATATCAGGCTGGGGATGGCTGAGGTGATAAATGACAGACAGAAGTTTATGGGATATATAAATGCTTCTTGGGAATTCCTAGAAATTACATGAGGGAGAGCAGCAAGCTGGCAGAACTTTAGACTTCCCACAGCCAAGATAAGGGCTTAGATCAAAATGTATCCACCAAGACACCTGGGTATCATGTACACAGTACTTTTTTGTTTTTGTTTTTAAGAGACTAGGTCTTGCTATTGTTGCCCAGGGTTGTCTCAAACCCACGCACTCAAGTGATCCCCAGCCTCAGCCTCCCAGGTAACTGGGATTACAGGCACGCATCACCACGTCTGGCTCTTGGGTTTTAAATTAATAAGATTTTAAAATGTGATGAAAAATGAGAATACTTACTTTTGCTAAAACTGATACAGAATGCACTTTTTTTTTATCATTTATGATGCTGTCAACCAGATCAGCCACTGATAATCCAACAGACCAGGATCTTTGACCTTTTACCTTTAACATGTCCATTGCTCTAGGATTACAAAAATAAATAACAAAAACACCAAACCATGATTTCAGAAAATACACAAAACATCCATAGTTAGTTTTGTCTTCTATTTTAGGTATTATGAATTTTTATAACACAAAAATGAAGAGTTGCTCAGCAATTGTTACAAAAGTTAATCTAATGACAAAGTTTTCTTCAAGTGTCAGGGAGTTTCAAAAAATACAAATGACTTAGTAACAAAAAAGTGCTCACTACACTATTAATATTTAAATGAGTTAAAATAACACACACTAGTTTAATAAAAATTGGCAATGATTAAAATGACTGATTGCTATTGCCAGAGAAGCTATAGAGAAATAGATATTCTCATAACTGCAGTTGAGAATATGAAATGATAAAATCTTCCAGGAGAAAGGTTTGATAACATCTCATGCAAAAATTCCTCTTCAAGGATATATCCTACAGTAATATGCTCAAATATGCAAAGATGTATGTACCAACATGAGAACCATATTGACCTTGTTTGAGACCACATACATTTTGGAAAAAAGTCATCAAAAGTGGTAGCTCACCAAACGAAAGTACACAACTGCGGGAGGGGACCAGCTGGAGTGGCCAGGGAGGGGAAGTGGTGGGGGGCCCCCAGGGATCACAATGATGTGAAATATATATATATATATATATATAAAATTTAAAAAAGAGGTAGCTCTTGAGAACAAGTTAGGTTTATATGTATAATATGGAAAGAGCACCAAGATTTATTTTTAAGGAAACAAAGCAAGATTTAAAATAATAAGAGCACAAATCTATGAAAATAACAGTAAAGACAATATTTATAGAAGCAGTGAAAAAAATGTATGGACATGTAGACTTGAAACTGAACAGGGATGATTTTGAGATAATGGAATTACCCCAGCTTTTCACATTCTATTTTAAAGATAGCTACATACCTAAATTTTAGCATAGCATACATTCTTTTTTGTAAATACTAAAAATATATGAATTAAACATGTTTAAATTTCTTCCTTTTAAAAACTCTAAATGCAGAATTACATAGAGGATCAGATTAGCATGGATTATACAATATACTACTCTTCTCAATGAGAATACTATTCTAGTAATATTCTAAAAACCAGAAGCTAAAGGTTTAAAAAAATCTCCAAAACTCAGATTGCAGGAAACAACATGATGATGAAACAACAAATGGTGATGGTGAAACAACAAATGGCATAAAAATAGATAGTATGTAGAGTCTAACATAGTGGGCCCAGATCTCTGGAAGGCCTCTGAATAAAGACAAAAGATACTAGAATCTGCTCATTTTACTTGTATTTGACTAAGCTTATAGAATGGCTTTTCTCTTCATGTTCTGTTCATGTAGTTTCCAAACTATGTGTATATGATTAGTAAATACTACCTTCAAGTACCTTGGACATTCTCTTCTATCAGTAGGAAAATTATCAATGGCCTTATGTTTAGATATAGAAATGGTAAACTACTGTATATAATAGGGAACCTGCTCTGCCCTTTAAATGTCAACTGTATATCTGAAATAAAATTTGCAAAGCAAAAAAAAATTTTTTTTGCAAAGCAACCTTAGATGTACTTTCAGAAAACAAGAAACATTGTTCCCTTGTACTTTTGGACATATTCATACTACCTAAATTTGTTTATAGAAGCCTATCAAGTACATGTTGTATAAAGAGCTTTGTTAGGCAGGAAGTGTGTCATTTTTAATTGGATAAATGCAAATCTACACTCACTGTTACCTGTTGGACAGCTGCACCTGAGAGTTTTGACTCACTGCTTCTTGGCCACCCCACATGGTTACTAAAAATAAAATGAAAAATTAATTATATTTTGCCAATAACTCTTAGGATTACGATGTGATAAATGATTGCAAAGGTACATCTACTAAACTTTATAAAAATATTTTACCCCTTTTGGCAACAGTTCCATTTTTCAACTATGGCACTGAATATGCTATACCAATTACCTGGGATGAGATTTTTTTTTTTTTGAGACTAGGTCTAGCCTTTTTTGCCTGTGGAACCGCAGGCTCACGTTGCCCGGGGAACCACAGACTCAAGCAATCCCCAGCCTCAGCTTCCCAGGTAGCTGGGATTACAGGCACGCAATACCATGCCCAGCTAATTTTTTGGGACTAGGTCTAGCTATGTGCCCCTAGGCCATCCCTCGCCCCAGCTGTGGGTTCCTGCCACCTACAGGCATGCACCACCATGCCCATACAGCTCTTACAAGCTTTGGAAAGATGAATAAAAGGAACACTGGTAGACATAAGAAAAGACAGGATCCATAAAAATCTAGGAATTAACTGATTGTTACTGCCACTATATATTACACATAAGAATCACATGCTTTATCTTTCCTCTTTGAATCCTAATTTAAAGAACCATGAGAAAAGAATGTTTGGAGGGTGGAAGTTTATTATGCTTAAATTTGTTCTGCCATAGGTCCTTAGAATTTTCAATTAAGTTTATATGGAACTAATTCATTTTTTGTTAGTTTACTGACCAGTTCTTTAAACTTTCTAAATGTTTGTTTTCATTTCTCAAGAACAATAATCCTGTGGCCCCAAATATTTTAATGAAAAAAATGACTATGAAGTCATACCCAAGCAGATGATCTAATACTCTGGTATGTCCTGTCCTTCAGTTTCTAAAACACCATTTGGAGGCATTATCTGCAGTTTTATATATGATTTCTATATCACAAAGAAAACAGCAGTGACAAAGCATATGTTCTGTTGACTAGCTAATAGGGTGGGGCATACGAATGACCTTTGGTCACAATAAGATGGTATTATGACCATTCATTTCAAAACATTTACTGTGATCATTCCTAACTCAAGGAGCATTCATTCTAATGGAGTGAAAAGACTGGTAACTACACTATCATAACAGTTTGATAATAGTGATAACAGAGGCATGAACTTACTTAACTTAGAGAATTAGGGAAAACTTCCTAGGAAGGGTAGCATTCAGACCCAATTTTAAAGGGTGAATGTTCAGGGAAAGAAAGCATCATGTACCAAGGCAGGAGTTACTAGAGTGAACATGAACCATTCAGGAAACTGTAAATTGTTAAGTTGACCACCTTGACAAGCACAGAATGCCTGACAGAATGGCAGATGATTAAGCTGGGGAGGAAAGCAAGAAACAGTCCTAAAGGATCTTGTATGTCATACGATTCCTTCCCTAGACTGTAGTTGTCATCTACCTCTGAAATAATTTAAAAGAATAATTTTACACATCTGCTATTCTTTTAACTGTTACCAAATTCTAATGTTGCTTTACTTCAAAGCATGGTTTTACATGTCCGTCTGCAACTTCCTATTCATTGCCATTCACTAATAATAGCTGCCATTTACTGAGTTTACACTGTGCTGGGCACTGTACTAAACACCCTGGATAAATTTCTAAGCAATAAAGTGCAACTCTGGGGTCAGACCTGGGTTCAAATGTCAGTTCTGCCCTTACTGGCTATGTAACCTTGGGCAAACTATGTATCCTCACTGAGTCTTAAGATTCCATATAATTTGAAAAACCACGATCGCCATCACAGGGTGTTTATAAAATTTAGATGAGATCTACAAAGCATAATACCACAGAGTAGGCACTGAACAGTACAATTACAATACAAATAATAGGAGGCACTGAAAAATAATAATTTACTGTGATAGTATCACCGATGCAAAAATATAACCAATAGGTGTCTACCCATGAAACCAGCAGAGGGAGCTTGTAATCCATTTCTGGCTTCAGGACTAAGCTAAGTATACCTATCTATGGCTATAACTATCTCTGAAACAGAAGACAGGATAAAAAGTGATCTGACAGTGGCAGCTCATAAGGAGATATAGAAATGGATTGGAAAAAACAGATATCTTCAGTGGAATCGGTTTTCTTAATTGAGTAGATCTTCTAGTAGTACAATATTAATGTACATACATTCTTTTATGAGTCAAATATAGCTTAGTGTGATCTCAATTCACAGGCACCTACATCCCTCAATTTCTAGTCCCCATTTGAAAGTTCAAAACAAAGGAAGAATCTACAGGCTCTCTACTCCTGGAACTTCCTGAGTTCCATGAGTACAGGTGGTATCACCGGGAACTTGAGCAGCTGCATGAGGCTATGGAAGGTCTGACATTAGTTAAGAACAAACTAAGAGGATATTAAGTCTAGGAATGTATTTCACATAGCCAGTCAAAAAAAAACTTTATAGCTAAACACAAAGCAAAACACGTATGACTAATCTGAAGAAGATAAACATTGTGAATGATGAAAAAGTTGAGTGAATAAAGCTTTTGTAGATATACAAAAGGAACTTGTTCATTTCTCTTGAGCCTCTGCAGAAACAGCTGGTTCCCCAGCAGTGTCATGAAAATGAACCAGTTAATGTTGATGAAGCTACTAGATTAATGGCTCAGTTGTAATATAATGGTAATGCATAAAAGTTTCCGAAAAATACAAATTAAATGTTTTACACACACACACACAAGTTCCAGACAGAATCACCATATCCCTTTCAATGTTTTTAACTCTTTTTCTCTTGAACCTCTCTCACAGAAAGTCAGCATTGCCTTTTACTAGTCATTTCCTGTATGAGAAGTTAAGTTTCCAAAGACAGGGTTGATACAGGGTAGTGACACAGTTAAAAATTGTATTGGCACCAAAATACCCTGGTGGGCAGAGTCTGAGAGAAAGACCCTGTGAGAGAAAATGGGAAGTGGAAAGAGAGGGAGTATATAAAAGGAAGGAGAAAGGAAAGGAAGAGAGACGAAAATGGTGGACTAAGAGAATAGGCCCATGTGGCCTGACCAGGGGAAGCCCCCTAGAAGACTGAGCTGGTGGTGGCAAGGAGTCACATGGTGGCAGAGTGGCCAGCAGAGATGTAGCTGGTGGGAAGTCTGATCCCAGAATGGCAGGCCAGGAGTGACCAGGGGCTGCTGACGGCAGGCCTGGTGGATTTGACCAGATGCCACCAAACGCAGGTCTGGTAAAGGAAACGCTTGGAGCAGCAACAAGGTGGCATTTTTTGGAAAGCTGATTTGGGGTCAGCAATTGTGGAAGAAATTTGAAGAGCCTTGGAGAAGCAGAGCAGTGCAGAACACTGGAGAAGAAGTGAAGAGAAGACGCTGGAGAAAGACTGGAATTTGCAGAATGCCTGTTTCAGTTTTGAAGGGGCAAAGGGGCACCACCTTGGACATGTGTCTTTGGGGCCTTTTGGACTGAAAATGGTGACTTGGGTAAGATAACTGGCCACTTGTGGCATTAAGAACTTTTTGTTTTCCCTGTTGAATGCCCTTGTTAATAAATCCTTGTTATTTAAACGGCTCTGTCTAGGGCCGGGCATGGTGGCTTGTGCCTGTAAGCTTCAGCCTATGAAGCGGCTGGGGCTAGGGATCGTGGTTCAAGTCCTTCCTGGGGCCCGTAGTGAGACCTAGTTCCAAAAAAATAGCTGGATGTGGTGGCGTGCGCCTGTAATCCCAGCTACCTGGGAAGCTGAGGCTGGGGATTGCTTGAGTCTGTGGTACCCCAGGCAACAAGAGCCTGAGGTTCCACAGGCAAAAATAGCAAGACCTAGTCTCAAAAAAAAAAAAAACAAAAAAAACAAAAAACCTGCTTTTGTCTGGCAACTGCTGTGTGCAGGTGATACGGACCTGTGGCTTGTTGGTTAGAGGGTTTTGCCCCTTTTGACATGATTACAGGGTCAGGTTCTTACACATCTTTACAATGCCAATTGCAATCAGCACAATGTCCTAGGATTATTCTTCAAGTCACATCATTCTTTACTATCTTCAGAATTTGATATGTCAATACCACCATATTATGAAGTATTCTTACTCCCTAAAAAATGTTACTAGAACTGGAAAAATATATTTTGATGTATCCAGTAGTTAAAAAGAATGAATGACATTTCTATGTTATCATGCAATCATTTTCAATTAAAATCAGTAAGTAAAAAGGAAAGAAGGAAAATGACATGTTTCATGTATGTGCTTGTCTAGGCACTACCATTTTTAGGTTAGTTACTGGTAACTGATTATTTCTAGTGAGAATTTAGGTTTCTCATGCAGAATCAAGACATATTTCATTGTGTATCTTTTAGTACAATTCAATATTTTGCAATGTTAATGTATGACTTTTTTAATAGGAAGAACAATGTATATACTGTCAATGAAAAAAAGGTGCATACACAAAATTCAAATTCCATCAGAATTAACCAGCAGTTTAACAAAAGAATAAACATGAGACAATATATGGTTAATGACCATATAATTAGCAATAGTTTTTAGCCCAAATGAGTGAAAAAATTACTGATGTGATCAGAAAGAGATTCATAATGTAAATAAGGGGGCCCTAGACCTTGAAGGATGAAATTTGAATATGCTGAGAGGGAGAAGAGATTTTGGGAGAAGTAAATGCAAAGGTTCCTGTGGCACAACACAACTGAGTGAGGCTAGGAGGCACAAGATATGTTTCAGTTTTTTGACCCTAAAAGCTATAGGGTCTTGGGCAGTTAATTCTTACAATGCCCAAGTCTGGCTCTTCAAAACAAATGTAGTCAAAGATCCCTGAGTCCCTTCTGGTTTTCCAATAACCTGACTACCTACATTACAAGGAAATGAACACATTGTTTGCTTTAATGGCATCAAAGCATATAGAAAGTTTTATATCCCAAGAAAAAAGTTTCAAGGTGATTTGCTTAGTGGAGCTATGATCTGACTCTTCTTTAACTTCTTTTTAAAAACTGATGTATATTTGCTATCTAATGTACATGGTCTTTTTTTTTTTAGCTCTCTGATTAAAGGATCTCCTTTTTTCATAGGCTGAGTTATTTTATATATTGTGCTGTGCACTCTAAAACACATGCTGAATTAAGTACTAGCAATGTATTTCAAATGATGAAGTAATGATTAATTTCCCCAAATGACCTTTCAGTATGTCACTCCCATGCTCAAATACCTTTAATGGTTCCCAGGGCCCAGGAATCACTTTCCAACTCTTCAGTTAGGTACTCAAGGATCTCTAAAATGTGATTTCAACTGTGCTTATGTGATTGAAACTGCAAGAACTGCTCTAGAATTTTTTATCCCATTAAATACTTTAAAAACAAAACAAAACACCAAAAACACAATACTTAACTATGTAGCTTTGTCTGGTTCTGATTTCCCATTCTTGGGATGTCTTTCCCACTTTCTCTACAAATTCAAATCCTATACATTCTTCCAAAGTCCAGTTCAATGATGACCTATATAGATTATTATTCTCTACACATTTTAACCTGTATTAGGCTGGGCATGGTGGCTCGTGCTTGTAAGATTCAGCCTATGAAGCGGCCGGGGCTAGGGATCATGGTTGGAGTCCCGCCTGGGGCCCATAGTGAGACCTAGTTCCAAAAAAAAATAGCTGGGTGTGGTGGCGCGTGCCTGTCATCCCAGCTACCTGGGGAGCTGAGGCTGGGGATTGCTTGAGTCTGTGGTATCCCGGGCAATGAAAGCCTGTGGTTCCACAGGCAAAAATAACAAGACCTAATCTCAAAAACAAAAACAAAAACAAAAAACAATACACATTTTAACCTGTATTAGATGTTCACTCATAAGTGTCTACGCATTCATAAATGCGTATGACACTCATTTTGGTACATAATCAAATAGTATCCTATACTTTTACTCTTGGCTAAAATACCTTGTAAATACTTTTCTTGTTGCCCTGATTTTTAAGTATGATGGACAAGAATGCTCTTTGCCTGTTCTACAGCATACTAACACAGTATATATAAAATATATTCAGGGCCTGTCAAACAGAAGGCACACAGATATAGAAAGAGATGCCACAATTCTGGAGTCCCTAGAGATCACAAACATCTGCGATTTAAGTTATCAGTATAACTAATAAAAACATATTTTTTACCTTTGTCTTCTCCTTGCTCACCAATAACCCATACTTCTTTTCCTGAAGTCTGTGCCTTCAAAACATTTGTAATAATATATTGTAATCTCTGTGAGTCCAGATTGCATCCAATTCCAATCACTTGATTTGCAGGAAAGGCACTCAGTTTCCATGTCACATAGGTCATAATTTCCACTAAATATAGAGGTTAAATATTAAATACAAGGTGAAAATATAAAGATGAAAAAAAAGTACTTTTAGCCTAGTTCATAAACAAAACAGTTATTTTACTAAGTATGTTAGCATTTCTATATGTTCTTCTTAGCTCCTATATGCACCATGAGGCACAATGCTACATTAAAAACTAACCAGGTTTCAGCATAATTTTACATAACTTTGCTGCTAAATATATATATTTGAGTTGATAACCATTTCCTAGAATAGTTTAGCAAGAAAAATGAAAATTGGCTATCGTAACCTAAATTTCTATTTTCAAAGTAAAATATTCATTTATATACCACCACTACAACACTATGGACTATGCTATGCAGTATGGCATTGCGAAAAAAAAGACACTTTTTCTGACATTCAGGAATTAAAGAGACAGAGTCCATCAACACTTCACTATAAAAAAAAAAAATGAAAGGCCGGGCGGCCGGGGCTAGGGATTGCGGTTCGAGTCCCGCCTGGGGCCCATAGTGAGACCTAGTTCCAAAAAAAAAAAAAAACAGCTGGGCGTGGTGGTGCATGCCTGTAATCCCAGCTACCTGGGAAGCTGAGGCTGGGAATGGCTTGAGTTCGTGGTACCCCGGGCAACAAGAGCCTGCGGTTCCACGGGCAAACATAGCGAGACCTAGTCTCAAAAAAACAAAAACAAAAACAAAAACAAATGAAATGTTTGTATATGGGAACACTAAAAAAAAAAATCTGTTCA
>PVHY01015179.1:0-36579 GCA_004024945.1 Uropsilus gracilis
CGCGGGTGGGGGCGCCAGGTGGGCGTGGGGGCTCCCTCCTGTGAGGAGCATCTCCAGCTCCGCTCATAGTTTTCAGAAGGAGTTTTCAGGGGCCACTGGGACCCACAGAAACGCGCAATGATGCTTGAATCCGAGCGCCGGGCAGCGGCTTGTCCTTGGCCAGTCTGGCTTTTCATGCCCTCGGGTCGCTGCGTCTTGTTTCCTGGCTGAGAATCAAAGAGCCCTTTCCCGGGCTCTTGCCCACCCCTCCCCCACCTGCCCGTGGGTGAACCCAGGAGACCAAATACCCCGGGGCTGCCGTCTGCTGCTCATAACCAGTGTGCACGGGTTTCAGGGTTGCGTGGGGGTGAGGCTTGCTGCGCGGGGAAGGGCTGCGCAGGTGGGGGTGCTGGGAGAGGGCGTGTGTCCTGGCTCGAGCGGCTGGTGAGTGTGACCGGTACGGCAGCTGAGAAGGCCCAGCGTTGTGCTGTGTAGAGAGTTTGGATGCAGATGTGTGCATGTGTGTAGTGACGTGTGTACTGAGCGTGTGCACGTGAGACTGTGCACGTGTGAGTGTGTGCACGTGAGAATGTGCGCACATGCGAGCGTGTGCACGTGTGAGCGTGCACATGTGAGAGTGTGCATGTGCGAGCGTGCGCACGTGTGAGTGTGTGCACGTGTGTGCATATGTGAGTGTGCACGTGCGAGCATGTGCGAGTGTGTGCACATGTGAGTGTGTGCATGTGCGTGTGTGCGTGTGTGCGTGCACGTGCAAGCGTGTGCGTGTGAATGTGTGCACGTGCGAGTGTGTGCACGTGCGAGTGTGTGCACTGCGAATGTGTGCCCATGTGAGTGTGTGCACATGTGAGTGTGTGCACATGTGAGTGTGTGCACGTGCGAGCGTGTGCACATGCGAGCGTGTGCACGTGGGCGTGTGCACGTGCGAGCGTGTGCACGTGGGGTGTGCACGTGCGAACGTGTGCACGTGCGAGCGTGTGCTCATGAATTCGGCCAGTCATGAAGCCCCAAAGTATTTTCCCACCGATTCCTCAGGAGACGTCAGAGCTAATTAACTCAGCGCCGGTGTGAGGCCCTTTACTGGGGGAGGAATGGTGCGTGGCCCCTCCCGCGTCCTCATGGGTGTCTAGAACTCCATGTCCCCGGCAGGAGCAGATGGCGCCGGCCTGACCCCGCAGCAGTGCCCAGTCTCTGCAGGATGCTGTTCCTTGCTCCTCTTGCTCAGCCCCCCCCCCCACCAGGCGCGGCCAGCAGGACGAGCCGGGAAGCCGGGCCGTGGCAAAGCATCCTGGGTAGACTTGGCGCTGCAGCTCTGGGGACGAGGGTGGGGTTCCCAGCCTCAGCGCAGACCCCCACCCCGCGTGGTGCTGTCTTTGGAGAATGCTTTGAAGTAGATCCAGCAGATGTCAGAGTAAGAAGCAGCGAGGCGTCGGGGGGACGGGGTGTCTGCTCATTTCCCTGCGCTCCTCTGTCAGCAGAACACAAACTCGTCCCCTGGGGACCGGGTGGCGACAGTGGAAGGTCTGCCAGCAGCCTCCGGGTCTCCTTGAAGAAGGGGCCACAGTCCCCGGGAGTCTGTTTCCGGCACCTGCTAGGGTGGCCTGGCAGTGCCAGGGAGCTAGACGCAGCGCCCAGCTCCTGAGTCTGTGGGCAGGGCTGGGGGCCAGCTGTGGTCCTGCCCAGGTGTCTCTCACCCCCCGGGGCTTCGGGGGCTACCCTCGGGGTCCGCTGAGCCATCTTCTCTCACTGCTGGCAGAGGAAGACGGACACTAGTGGGTGGTGGGTGGTGGGACACTAGTGGGTGGTAACGCTGAGCTTGGTACCTGTCACGAGGTACCAAGGCAAGTCACGAGGCTGGACCCAGCTTGGGGCAAGAAAACACAGCCCGTCGGGATGAGCGGGGCAAGGGTGCAGCTGCCGCGTGGGGTACACAGGCAGAGCCCATTCTTCCCTGACGCAGCTGTGCATGTCTGCAGAGCAACTTGGACATCCTGTCTCTCGAGATGGACTTCGTACCGTGAAAGCAGCTTACGCTGTCTGTGGCATCAGCACTAGCAGCACGAGCCGTGCAGCCCACGGGGGCATCTATCATCTCCAGATGCTGCCATCTGCTCACCTCATGTGTATCTGGGCCTGGGCTCGGTCTCCACCCCGCTCGAGCTCAGGCCTGAGCTGCAGGGAGGATACTCGTCAGGCTCTCTCTGCGGGGTGGCATCGTTCAGCTGCCGCCGCCCTCGTTGAGGATGGCTTTTCCTCCGTATTTCCTTCAGGAGGTTATGCTCCATTTGCTGACTCACAGCTGGCGTGGCCCAGCGTCCCGACGGGCAAGCTGGCTGGTAAGGGAAGCTGGGACACCCCGTGGCCACCCGGGGCAAGCCTGCCCTTGCGGCTGAGCATCTTGCCTGGAAACCCTTGGGTGCAGGGACACTTTGCTTAGGGACAGGATAGAGACGTCTCTTGCCTGGGAGGAGGCGCTTTCCTGAGTACTGGGGGAGGGCTCTTGTCAGGCTGGGGGGCTGTGAGCTGTGACTCGCAGGCAGGTGCTGTGGGAGCATGGAAGTGGAGGTGCTGGTGTGATGTGAAATGCTGCTATTTTGCATGAAGCGAGGAGGGCGCGACCTCTTTAAGGGGATGGCATTGAAGCCAAGCTCTGGGTGATGGGGGGGTCAGGCCGCAAAGAGTGGGAGCAAGGATCGCAGGTAGGGAGCAAAGCGGGTATAGAGAACTCTCCCTCAAACCTCTACTTTTACGCTGCTGGGGGGGTTTCAAATGGGACCAGCCACTGTGGAAGGCTGTGTGGAGACCCTCAAACTGCTGGAAGTGGAACTACCATTCGATCCAGCAACCCCACTCCTGGAAATCTACCCACAGGACAGCAAAATACTTATCTGAAAGGACACCTGAACCCGGATGTTTATTGCAGCGCTACTTACAATAGCCAGGATATGGAAACAACCCAAATGCCCCAACATAGATGAATGAATCAGAAAGTTGTGGTCTCTGTACACAATGGAATATTATTCTGCAGTCAAAAAAGACAAACTTAGGTCATTCGCAGCAACATGGATGGGACTAGAAGGAATTATGGTAGCAGAAACAAGCCAGAAAGAAAAAGAGAAACACGGGATGGTCTCACTTATATGAGAGCTAGACAGAAAACAAGCAAACAGACAAGAAAAATTGAAAACTGGCTTTCAGCAGAATTGAAGCATAGAGCATGAGAGAGGGAGGGGGAAAACCAGGGGTTTGAGTGGCACAAAAGACTAAGAGGATGGTTCATGGGTGGTAAGGTGGTGGGAGAACCCTGGGGTAGATGATGATGTAAAGTAAATACATAATAAGAATAAATAAACAAAACAAAACAAAACAAAAAAGCCTCCAACCTCTCCGACAACTGTCCCCACACACCCATATCTTCGATCTTCGGAAGGGAATCATTCTTTCAAAAGATCTCATGCCCATAAGTATTCCAGAAAGGTCTGCTTCCAAGGAGATTGCTTATTTATTCACTTTTAAAGTAGACTTAAGTTTTTGCGAGGTGCGGTGGCACATGCCTGTAATCCCAGCTACCTGGGAAGCTGATGCAGGGATCATTTGAGTCTGCGGGTTCGGGACAACATAGTGAGACCTAGTCTCTCCTTAAAAAAAAAAAAGTAGACTTAAGTTTTCAAAGCAGTTGGGTCTATAACGTGAGTCTTCCTGCCGCCCTATACAAAGTCTTCCCCTGATCGGCATCCCCCCAGCGAATACTGTGACCAGGATGAATCACTGACTCATTATTATCACCGAGAATCTGAGTTGACATGAGAACGTGTCCCCTTGGTGGGTCACGTTCTGAACAAACCATAAAGACAAGCTCCATCATGATGGTGGGCGCCCAGCAGTTTCCCTGCCCTAATCAACCTCTGGTTGAATCCTTTCAAATACAATGAAGTCCATTCAAGTGCATTTGTACATTCAAGCACAAATGTCATCCCACAGCAGAAGAACAAAGGAAAACAGCCCGTGTGACTTCTTCTTTTCTCTCTGTCCTTAAGATTATAAAGGTCTCTGACGCGTGGAAGGCAGGCTTTTATTAAGCAGGCATTTGTGTGAGAGACATAATTCTCAGACAAACAGGAAAGCCCCAGGATTCTGAGTCATTGATGTTTGAATGGCTGTTTTGTAAGGCCAAGCGTTTTCTCTTACAAATAAGGCATTGATGAACCAAACAGTTGCTTGAAATGAACTGGCGAGCTTCACGACAGACGTTTGGTCTTGGGAAGACTGGACTGTGATTTATAACCATTTTCCCTTCTCTTATCTAGATTTGCCTGGTAAGCACATCTCCCGTTTTGGCCATCTTGGTCCATGTCCCATACGAAGGAGATTCATATCTGTAAATAGCAAGACAGTTAAACCTACTTTCTTATGGGAAAACAAGCTTCTCACCAATGTCCACTCAATGCTGGCTCCTGGCCGGTGGGCTCTGGGCTGCCATGGTGTTCTCCCTGCTGGGAATCATAAGAAAAAGAAGGATTTTGTTTTGGAAATACCGTTTTGCTGCGAGCAAGATAAGTTCGGGTCATTTCTTATTCTGGGCTGCTGATAACACAGCTGGGATGTTTTAATACATCTGCACCCGTCAATAATAGAAAGGTGTAGAAATAGAACTGGAGAGGGTTCAGACGGAGGCAGAGGATCAGGTATGCGAGGCTCCAGGCTCTGATCTATATTTATAAGAACTAAATACCTCACGAGGGCTTTGACTTACCAAAAACAAATGATGGGAAACACTAGCTCTCTGCACTTTCTTGAGACTAAAAACAAAAAAATAATCAGAGATTAACTTAGTTTGCTCTAAAGAGCTGACATTGAAGTTCAGTGAGTGGAAGTGAGGGAATAAGTTTGGTAAAATTTAAAATTTAAATACCCAGGTCATGGACTTACATGCCTCCCCCCTGCCCCCTTTCTTAAACTTTCTATTTTAAGAGCCAATTCAAACAGATTATTCCCTGATGGTCCATTTGGAGAAGGAGGTCTCCCCCCAGAGCCTACCGCTGTGAACCAGGGGACCCCGTTGTCTGTTGCAGGAGGCTGGGCAGGGAAGGAACCATCACCTGATCAAGTGGGCTCAGCTCCCTTGGTCACGAGAAGCCTCCTGTCTTTTTCTGTTCTTTGATGGCGCTGAGTCTTTGTCCACTCTGGGGCCTGTGGGTCCTGGAGCTGGACCTTACAGTGCAGCCGTAAGCTCTCACTTGATAGAGGGCTTCTCTGTAATGATAATAAAGTAGTCATGCAGACTCTGGTAGCATCACATCTAGGAACGGGTAAACCAGTTCTCCAACATTCAGCGCATTCATTAGTGCTTGCGATCCACTCGGTCAATGTCACCATCATGGTGGAAGAGTATAATCTAGCTGGTGAACTTTAAAAAAATTATATATATATATATATATTTATTTTACATTGTTGTATTCTCCGGGTCCTCCCACTACAATGTCACCTGTGAACCATCATCTTGATCTGTTGTACCCATCTCTTCCCTGATTTCCCCCTCCCTCCCTCTCATTCCCTAGCCATTTGCTTTAGTTCTGTTGTCAGCTTGTTAGTTTTGACTTTTTCTTGAGCTTTTGTTTGTTTTCCCTCTAGCCCACCTATAAGAGAGACCATCTGGTTGATACCTTTTTCTTTATGGCTTATTTCCACTAGTAGGATTCCTTCTAGTTCCATCTACGTTATCACAAATACATCAACTTTATCTTTTTTAGATAAATTACTAGAATTTAGAATATTACTGAGTAATATTCTATTTTGTATATATACCACAACTTTTTTTAATCTATTCCTAAGTTTTGGGACATTTGGGTTTCCATATTCTGGCTATTGTAAATGGTGCTGCAATAAGCAAAGTACAGGTGTCTTTTTGAGTTAGTGTTTTGGTGTCCTTTGGGTAGATTCCCAAAAGTGGAATTACTGGGTATGATGGTAGTTCCATCCTCAGTAGTTTGGGGGTCCTCCATACTACTACATAATTTCCACAGTGGCTGGACCATACTTGGTGAACTTTTATAAAATCTTTACTGCCTAGACTCACTACCAGGAAATCTGATGGAAGTATTCTGGGAAGGGAGCTGCCATTAGCATGGAAAACTTTTTCTGTGATGCCAACACACAGATGTGGTTGAGAGCAAAGCTGTGGTGCCAGGGAGACACTTTCTTGTACACATGGGAGTCAGCTCTCCTGGGCTGACCTCCTCCCAGACCTGGAGCTGAGTCTATTTCCTCCCTCCCCTCCCCAACAGCCTTTCAGACAGATGAAGTCAGTAACCTGTCCCATCACTTCCCAAGGCTTTATTTCTCCTGGCTAAGTCACTCATTTTCTCAAAAGTTACCCTATGATGTGGTTTTATTTCCCTAGCCAGCCTGACCATAAACTACCTTGCCAGGATGCCACTTATAGTGTGTGTCTCTTCATGCTTTTGTTTCATTGTGAGCTTGCTGTCAAATAAATCCCCTCAATTTTCTCCTGCAAAAAGCTTACAGCTTAGCCAGGAGACAAGTTTGCTGCAAACCAGAACTTCCCTATCCTGTAATTATGAAATTGGTTTTTAAAGTCTTCAGGCAGGTCTTCTTCCATTTTCCCCTCACTGAATTTCTTCTTTTTGGGTTTACCTGTTTCATTCTCTCCTCCAAAAGTGTTGGGTAAGTATTGCCTATGTGGTGAAGTCCCTTTGTATCTCTATCCATGTTATTAAGAGCGGTAACAATAGTAGTCTCCATGTGTCACATTGAATAGTGACTTGAAAACACAACCAAAGTGGACTGAAAGAGACAGAAACAGAGATCAACTTCTATGGATGGGAAGAAGGCTGAGAGGCCCACATTATCACTAAAGCTTCTTAGTGTAAACAAGAGCTACTGGAGAGTATGGGACCCTGGAAGGAAACATGCTAGAAGTTTCCTTGGAAAGCTACTAGGACTTCTGGGATCCTAGAAGGAAACTCCTTGCAACTAGAGTGAAGAATTGTTTTGATGAACTAATGTATGTATCTTACTTCTAAAGGTGTTGACTTAATTAGTCTTGTGATTCTACTATGTACCCAGGGTACAAAATCATTCTTGAATAACTTAAAAATTGTTTTAATTCTTACGTATTATATTCTTAGATTTACAGCTAGATCTTTTATGTGTTTGTGGTTCCTATTGACAATCTACCTAAAAGTATTACAGAGCTAAATATAAAAAGCGAAACTATGAGAAAATATGGAGCTATTCAGTTGTTATTGTTTGCATATAAAAAAACTATTGCATTTTTGTCTGATATTAATTTTAATAGAATTTCTTTCAATTCTTTTGGTACGTTGGCACACTGTAGGGAAAATTTTTTTCTTTGTGTGCATTAATGCCTCATGTCTTTTACCTTTTATTTTAAAAATAGAACTTATAGAACAATATGAATGGTTGTCTTCTTGATCTAAATAAAACTTTCTATTCTTTCATCATTTCTATGCTGCATGATTTTATATTCTTTCATAGAATAGTAAAACTCTTTTTTTTTATTCTGGAAAAATGTCAAATTTTGCCAAATGACATTTTAGCATACACTGTCTCTATCTCTTGAAATACCCCTCTCTGAATATCTCCTCGGTCAACCTATCCAGGGTGTCATCCACTTTCCCCTGAGGGCCCCAGTGGTAATAATGGAGGTGCTGGTGAGGTGTTTTCTCTTGTGGCTCTTCCATATGTTTTTGTTGTTGTCATGGTTACTTGGATTACTTGGGTAACTCTTATTTTTGTGAGTAATAATCCAAAAATCTTAACAACTCAATGAAGATTTCTTTATACGGATCTTGGGATCCTGGCTCGCTCCATCCTGGGGCACCGTCATCTTCTGGGTAGTTCTTATAGGTCTTCACTGGATTCTTACATTTGGAGAGGTAGTAATGAAGATGATTTCCCAAGACTTTTCATGATGGGAGGGGTACACTTTATTACCCTGCATTGCCTGGAGATTAGCTCCATGATTTCTGTCTACCTTCAGAGGAAATTGGCAAGTAGAGCTTTCCTGTCTGTCCTGAAAGAGTAGTGTGGGCTGTGGAGCATCAAGAGTTCTGCAAGTGTTAGGTAAATGATGCCTCTTAAGCCTTAAGTGCCTCAACCCATCATTTCAAAGGGCTTTATACATTGTCAATGGTCACTGTAGTCAAGAGGGGGTGGAAGGAGGAGCAGAGGGATGTGGCTGCTCCAAACTCAAATATATTGTTTGCCACTTGTCCAATGTCTTCGTTGTTGTGAAATGAGTGGAGCAGAGAATGATTGGCCTAGGGACCATTCTGTTGTGCAGTGTGAAGAGGTTACTGGAAGAAGAATGAGAGGGGGTCCAGTGGCCTATGGTAATGGACCAGGGGTGCTTGGATGGTGAGTGTGGTGTGGTGACATACATGAGAGGAGGTGTGACCCTACCCCCTAAATCACACTGAGTGTTGAAAACCAACATAAATTCAATAAAAAAAATTAGAAAATGGAAGTAAGATCAAAATAATGAAGACAAATGAAATCTTAGACTCCTTTGACAGGTATGTGTTGATAGATTATATATCGATACCAAGATGGTGATGGATGATACTATATTCTCATAAAATCTGTAATACGATTTCTAATTCTGGATATTGCAATTTATAAGAAACAGACAAGCTGGAATTATAAGTACAGACAGGTTTATCAAGTTCAGGGCATCTATGATGATGGGTGTTCTGGTAAACATATCTGAACAAAAATGACAATGTTTGGGCCTCTTTGCAATGTTTCTTTCTTGGGGAATTTTTTAAATGATTGTCATTGGAGTGATGAGAGCCCCCCCTTCTGAAAATATCTCTTTAGTTGCTGCACTGTTAAGGGAAAGAATATGTAGAGCTTTGCTCAGAAAAAGAACTTGCAAAGTGAAGGGTGTGAATGTATCTCTCCGTAAAATGAGACTATCTTGTTTGGCTCCATTGTGTCTTTCCTCACAAAGGTTGGGTGAAGGGATGCTTGAATAAAGGTCTTTACTATGAAACTGTGAGAAAAGAAATAGTGAACCCAACCCATCTTCCTCTGAGCATGCATCAGCTATTCATGGATCCAAGATGTCTATTGTATTCCTTTCATGAGTCAGGCATCATTGTAGAGTCTAAGAAAACAGTGAACAAAATCTGCTGCTTTCCATGGAGCCTGAGATTCAGTTGGGGACATACAAGAAGCAAACCCATTGAAATGGTGAGTCACGCATCATAAGGGGAAAATCCCTCAGGTCTCAGCCAGAGCGTCTGATTGGGTATAAGAGATCATGAACCAGCCTTCTCACCTAGTACAGGAGCAAACAGGGGACATGCATGGGGCCACTTCTAACTCTGAAATGGTGATCATGAGGGACAGTCTGTTTGGAGAGGCAACTCCCAGATGGGGAGGAGGGAGAGCACACTGGCAAAAGTCACCGTGAAAGCATCCGGTGGAACCTCCAAAGACAAGATTCCTCACGTAAACCCATGTCAGCCCAGCCTCGTTGTGGGGCCCAGACTCACAGCCCAGCCTCCAGAACGTTTTTCCCCACCAACCTCTGTTTGCTTTATGCTGTGAGAGGAAACTTCTTTTACAGATTTGTTATGAACAATATTTGAGGTTTAGGGTGAATGTTTTTGTTGGGGCATGTTTGATGATCAAAGCTTCCTTTTTCTCCTATGTGTGCAAGCCAGGAGGCATCTGAAAAATTCACAACATGCAGATTTGGAGAAGTCGAGCCCGAGTGAGGTGTAAGATGCTGGGGGAAAGGCGTCCAGGAGATCAAGATGGGTTCTGGGCCCTTAGGAGACCACACTATGACTGAGGGCTCCACGTCGGCGATGTCAAAGGAAGGGCAGAATGGAAATGGAAAGGACCATGGTCATTTCTACTGGGAAGCATCGACTTGTGTGAAAATAAATCAGGTCCCATTTCTTTGATGTTAGCTAGCAGTATACGGCATCCTAGCTCTGAAAGACAAGACGTGTGTGGGCTAGAGGGAAAACAAGCAAAAGGACAACAGAACTAAAGCCCACAGCAAGGGCAGGGGAGGGAGGGAGAGAGGGATCCGGGGAGAGAGGTGCACAAGAGACCAAGGTGACAGTCATAGGTGACATGGTGGTGGGAGAACCTGGGGAGTACTATGATGTAAACAATAGAGGTATATGTGACAATTAAAATAAGTTCTCATCACAAGAAAAAAATTATATGAAACAGAACATTCCAGCTCATGGCATAGCTAACTTCAATGGAGCCTGAATCTTAGCACAACAGAGATTCTACTTAAACATACAAATAGGACCACTGCAGATGAATCTGCTCACTGCTGAGAGAAAGAGAGCTTAGCAGTTGAGAATTTAGGTCCTGGTGTGTGTGTGTGTGTGTGTCTGTCTGTCTGAATCTGTTTTACTGTTAAGATTTTGCAGCAACATGGATGGAGCTGGAAGGAATCATGTGAGCGGAAATAAGCCAGAAAGAAAAAGAGATATACAGGGTGTTCTCACTTATCTGAGGGGTAGAGGGAAAACAAACCAATGGGCAAGAAAAATTGAAACTGTCAACAGAACTGAAGTCTAGAGCAAGAGAGGGTGGGAAGGGAAAAATCGGGGAGAGGGATGGCACAAGAGATTAAGATGGTCCACAGGTGAGAAGGTGATGGGAGAACCCCAGGGTAAACAACGATGTAAAATATAAAGTAAAAAGAAATAAAATTGTGAGATAAAAAGAATCCAAGTGGGCCCCGAGCCTGTGGAAATGGTCCTCAGTCACGCAGGGTGCAGATGTCAGCCTCTTGCCCGATGGCCAGAACGAAGTGGGCTGGTGCGCTCAAGATCCACCTGGCCGGAGAGTGACATTCCTCAGCGGCGGTCACCATAGCTGTCTTCCCTCCCAGGTCAGTGTCAGGGAAGCTGCGGGAATTCAGCGGGCCTCAAGACCGAGGAGAGAGCTGACGGCTACTCCCAGCCAACATGGCCGGACCTCTGTGCTTCCAGGGTGGGGAGGGGGGTGTCTCCCTGGGACTCAGTAACTCCCACGGAGCCACAGGTTCTCAGGAAGTAGCTCTTAGGAACATGTGGCCTTTGTCCACGCCGTTAGCCATCATCTGAGGTTTCCCCTTCCTGCATCTCAGAGCACAGCCCTGCGGGGTAACAGCACACAGTGGGTCTAAATCAGGTTCCAGGGGCAGTTCAGGATATGTTGCTGTGAACCACCAGCCATGGGCAGGAGGCAGGTCTTGGAACTGAGGTCGTCCAATAGAACCTTCGAGGTGAGCGTCACAACTGCTTTGAGCGGGGCGGGGCTAGACACGTGCATCCATTCTAGCCAGGAAGGCCACAGCCCGCCCAGCTGCCGTTCCCGAGCACCCCGGATTTGGATAGAGGACAGGTGGGGCGGGCTGGGCTGACTGACTGGTGTTGGTCATTCTCCCCACCCATCCCCGGCTGGGTTTCAGGTCTGAGCACCCAGCCCGCTGGACGCCCCTCCATCCCCCCCAGCCCGGAAAGGCGATATTCCTGTTGTCATGATGGGGAGCTTCATGGGAAACGTTTATTAAGCCACAGGCTCAGGCAGACCTTGGCGGAGTGACAGCGATGACGCCCTTTGGTCAGTAACTTTGTGACCACAGACCACTTGAATTTCTAGCTAGAAATGCCGGGCTGGTGGGAAACTACTCCTGCGATTGCCACGGTTTTCTTTTCTTTTTTTATTAATCATTTTGTTGTTTACATATTTATGTGTGTGTCACACACACACATGTATTGCATCATTGCATTCCCTGGGGTTCTCCCTCCATCCTCTCACCAGTGAACCTTCATCTCGAACTTGTGCTCCCTTTCCTGATTTCTCCCTCCTCTTGGCACTCAGTGGGTCTGAAATCCTTCCCCCTCTCCCTCCCTCACTGCCTGCCCCAGCTCTCTCTCTCAGCTTATTTTCACTTTTTCCTGGAATTTTCTTTGTTATCCCTGTATCCCACCTATAGCCGAGACCCTATGGTTTCTGTCTTTTTCCTTCTGACTTATTTCTGCTGATATGATTCCCTCTAGGCCCATCTGTGTTATCACGAGTATGTTATCACCTATTTGTCAGTTTTGATTGCAGAATAATATTCCATTGTGTAACTATTCCAGGATATGGAAACAACCAAATGCGCCCAAACTGATGAATGGTTGAAAAAGATGTGGTTATATGTACACAACGCCGTAATTTTCAATGGAACCAACAGATTATTAGACAAGTAATCTGTTATTTCAGTTTTTTTATTACGTCCTTTCCATTCCTCAAGTGCCTCTTCCTTCTCCTTGTTGCCCTGTGTTGGTGTGAACACATGCACCCCCATTAGCAGAATAAGGACTCCCAGAGATGTCCACAGGCAACCCCAGAACCTATGAAAACATAGTTTTGCAAAGCAAGAGGGACTTGTGGATATGATTCATTTTAGGTTTTTTAAAAATTTTATTATTAAAAATACTTAAATATGTCAGATGTTTGCATGCCTCTATGATTTCAGGGAGACATTTTTATACCTCCCTAATGTGCATCCTTGCCTTACCTTCCACCAGGCCTCCCACTCCTTACTCCTTCCACCCTATCCTGTTCCCTCTGGGGACCTGTACCTTTTTCACTAAGTCTTGCTAAGTTTTTTTTTTTTTTTTTAAAGTCCTGCAACTATCTGAGGTGGGAAGATGGTCTTGGATTCTGTATGGGCTCAGTGTAATTACAGAGGATGTTTATGAGTGAATGTGGGAGGAGATTTGGGAGGAGCCAAGGGAGATTTGAAGATGCTGTGCTGCTGGTTTTGGAGCTGGAGGAAGGGGCCACAAGCCAAGGGATGCAGGCACCTGCAGAAACCAGGAAAGGCAAGGAAGTAGGTGCTCCCCACGTCCTCCAGAGAGGAACACAGTTTTGGTGACACCTTGATTTTTTTTTAAGCGACTACGTCTCACTATGTTGCCTGGGTAGTCTCAAACCCACAGACTCAAGTGAACCCTGACCTCAGCCTCCCAGGTAGCTGGGATTACAGGTGTATGCTACTGTGCCCAGCTTAGTGACACCTTGATTTTAATGCTGTAAAACCCATTTTGAACTTTGCTCTTCAAAAATCATAAGATGATGCATCTGCCCTGTTTAAACCATATTTATAGTCATTGGTGACAGCGTCAGAGAAAACAAATACACAGACACCATGTTTAATTTTGGCCACATTTTTTAAAATTATTATTTCTTTTTTAAATTTCTCACAGCATTGGTGAATGGTTGCTGGGATGACTCCCCCCCACCCCCTGATGCCCCCTCCCTTCACTCAGACTCCCATCTTACTGTTGCTCTATGTTAGTTCATTGATCTCTTCCTTTCCTGGGGCGACATCCTATTGCTGGGTGAGGGACTGTGTTTCTGGGACACAGCAAACTGTATTGGGAGGTTTTCAGTCTTTTTTTTTTTTTTGAGACCAGGTCTCACTATTTTTGCCCGTGGAACTGCAGGCTCATGTTACCCGGGGTACCAGGTACTACTCAAGGAACCCCCAGCCTTAGCCTCTCAGGTAGCTGGGATTACAGGCGCATTCCACCATGCCCAGCTATTTTTTGGGACTAGGTCTCACTGTGTTGCCCCAAGAGGGACTTGAACCGTGATCCCTAGCCCCAGCCACTTCATAGGCTGAAGCTTACAGGCACGAGCCACCATGCCCAGCTCCGGTTTTCAGTCTTAACGTTGTGTTGGACAGTGAGTCCGTGCTCATGAGAGGTCTCTCAGTGTGTCTTCTCTTTGCTGGCTATCTCCTCCAATCTGTTCTCTGTGCCATTTGCTTCTTCTTTGCATTGTAGTTCTGCTCTCTGGTGTAGGAAGCCTTACTCCCAGCCCTTGTCAGTAAAGAAGTTTCTCTATGGGGACAGGCATCTGCGAATGTTGGCCACAATTTCTACCTAAAGTTACTGTCCACAACCTTTTAAGCTAGGTACCACAACCTTCGTTTTGCAGAAGGAACAGATCTGGAAAGCCCCAGTCACAGAAGGCGCTCATTACTCCATCTAGCGTGATGCTTCTACCCTGTGCTCATCCATATCCTGTCTTGGTTGACTTCACAGAACCTACGTGCATCTTTTTCTACCTTTTCAGACTGGAAGCTTATGTCTTCCTTCATTTTCTCATGGGTATTTCGGGCATTTCTTCATCCTCTTGAACACTATTCTTGCCTTTCTTGGAATGTCCTGGGACTGACTTGTGTATTTCTTAGGAGGGACAAGAACTAATTCGAACTCTTTACACATGACCCTGTGAGGGTTCAGATGGCCCAAGGTTTGTAAGGAGATGGAAGAACAAAGAAGGAGTGTACACAGGTTAGCAGAGCCTCCCACCCCATGCTCGACTTCATGTTGTCATCATGGCTCTCACAGGCCCATTTTACAGACAAGACACTTGTGTCTCTGCAGGTCAATCATTGGCTCCAGGTCACTGAGTTTTCACATGTTGGAGTTAGGGTTGGGCCACGCACACTTCACCCCATGGTGGGTATGAGGTGGGAGGAATGGGCTTCATGTGGAGGCTATCAGCAGACAGGCTGAGTGAGCGCCCCAAAGGAAGGAGCAGATCAGATGCGCCTGCTGGGATAAGTGGCTCTGTGAAGTGCATGTGGGTTGGTGGATCAATTCCTACAGGCAACTTGTTCATGTTCTATCACCCCAAAACCTGTGAGGAAATGCAGGAGGGGGATGGACTGGGGAGAGTGGCGCTTGACCTCCATCAGCATGTGGATTTTAGACCATGAAAAGACTATCCTATCTCGGTCGGTGTTTTTTCCCCAACACAGGGCATATCATTCTTGGCACTGAGAAGAAGAATAAAAGGATTAAAACGAATACAAAGCCAAACATGTACCTATTGCCCAAGAAATTTATGTTGGAATTGTTTTTGCTGGAATTTGCTTGTGATCTGTGCCCACAGTTGGGAGTCAATTTTATTTTCTTTGGGTTGTTCTCGTCCAAGGTCTGAGTCCTGGGTGGAACTTGTTGGAGAGGACGCTGGATCTTGTCACTCAAACTCCGAGTCCAATCTTGTCCGCCCTCATCCTTGCCACATTCCTGATACATGGGCCAGAGATTTCTGGGTCAAGGTGTCCTCTCTGTTTCTTTATTGAGATGTTCTATTCAGGACAGTCTGATTGCCTGGGGGGCACGATGATTTAATCTCTCAAAAGTGCCAGGAGACTGCCAAATGCCAATCACTCCCTTCACACGGCTCTCTGGATTTTTCCATCACATCTCCCGGGTCTGTGGGCTTAGCAGCTAAGGGAGCACAGATTTTTATTTTTCTAGCTAAGCTATTGCTCTGAAAGTACAGGTCCTTCATTTGAAGCTGATAGAAGGACATCCAACGTATCCTCTCTATAAGAAAAACCATGTACATGATTTTAGGGTGGCTGCTAAAGTTAAAAACTGTAAAGACTTTTTGATGGTACTTAAGAATTTGGAGTAATTTAAAGATATTTAAAGATGTAATAGAGATGGCTATTTACAATTGTTGAGATAGGGAAACAACCTCAAAACAGGGGAGTGGTCAAGAAGTTGTGGTCTATACACACAGTAGACTACTACTCAGTGATCCAAAAAGAAACTTGGGCCATTTGTGGCAACACGGATGGCGTTGGAAGGGATGATGCTAAGTGAATTCAGCCAGAAGGGAAAAAATAACTATGGTGTCACTGATATGTAGACTATAGGGAAATCAAGCAAAGGTCTGGACAAAGATAAGACCTGGGGTCTCCAGAGGGGGAGGGAGTAGGAGAAGGGGTGAACAGAGGCTGCATGAGAGCACAGTGGACTAAGATGGAGGACTGTGGTTGGAGATGGAGAGCAATAGAGACTACACTTGAAGGGGTAAATCCTCCACGGTAGCAGGCTGTGAAACAATGGTAGTTCAATAAGAATCAATAAATCAGTAATGGAAAAGGTTGCAAAGTTACAATGATGGAGTCACATTGGAAACCCAAATTTCAGTCCAACTTTCTTGTGTCATTTGGCTTTATTTTTCGGGGGGGGAAATTAGCTAATGGAGAAAATAAAAGAGATAAGGATCTTAAACTAAGAATGGCTGATTTTGAAAACTTTGCTTGGCCAACCAGAGATGAACCTGCATGGTTATTTCAGGAAGTCTGAGCTTTTACCTCAACTTCAAAGCTGTGAAACTGGAAGTCAGTTCTGCGGTGCAGTGCAAGCCAGGAGGAAAGTGGGGGAGGGGCTAAAGTGAATAGGAGACCATCAAAGTCATTCCTGGGGTCTCAGTGAGAAGGTGGTGGGATGGGTGGATCAGCATCACAGAAGCCAGTTTCTAGAGATGGAGCTGTTTTCCTCTATTATGGTGGCCCACATGGGTCAAGCCTCACAGTGAGGAAGTCCTCCTTGGACCCTAATAGCAGACCCATCTACAGCCTTTGGTTTCGTGAGATTCTGGGGTGCACAACACTGACCTCGTTCTGTCTGCCACATCAGGTGTGGAGCAGTGTGTCATGGGAATCTCCTTTCCCACTTCTTCCCTGGCCCCTTCCAAGTGCTTTTCATCACTGTCCCTGCGCTGGTCCTTTCCCTGTTTCTATTGACCAGATGTGCCCCACTTTATCTTACAGCACCCCTGTCTGGATCCCCTGGAGCTTGTCATCATTGTCATTGTCATCATCATCATCATCATCATCATCATCATTGTTGTCATCATCGTCATCATCATCATCATCATCATTGTTGTCATCATCATCATCATCATCATCATCATCTTCTTTCTCTTCCTCCTCTTCCTTCCTTCTTTCTCCTCCTCCTCTTCTTTTTCTCCTCCTCCTCCTCTTCGTCTTTTCCTCCTCCTCCTCCTCTTCCTCCTCTTCCTCCTCCTCCGCCTCTTCTTCTCTAGGTCCTGCTATGTTGCCTGGAGTACTGCAGGCTTAAGTTGCCTGGGGTACTCACCGTGGACTCAAGTGATCCCCAGCCTCAGCCTCCCAGGTAGCTGGGCTTTTAGGTACCTGCCATGGCTCCCAGCTGCTTTTTTGAGACTAGGTCTTGCTATGTTGCCTGGGGTAGTCTGCAACCCGCAAAGTCCAGTGATCCCAAGCCTCAGCCTCCCAGCGCTTGGACAACAGGCATGCGCCACCATGCCCGGCTAGGAGCTTGTCTTCTGCCGTGTCCTTGGATGCGAAGGGGGATCCTCAGTCCAGCGTCCTGCTCTGGTGTCTTCCTGCCAGGTTGGGACACGGGCTCAGGGGTCTAGTCCAGCGTATGGGCTGCCCAGGCTCCTCTGATGGCCCTGTCTGGTCTTCTCTGTGTCCAGGGCTGCCTGTTGCTTCCACGCGGACTCAGGGACCTGTTTCCCACCTGGGACATGGTCTCCAATGCCTGTTTGGATGCTGCCCCCCTGCCCCCTTCCCAGTCCTTCCGGGCCTGGAGACTCACCCCTGCATCATTGTCTGCTTGTGGGAGCCCTGGGCTCGCCTGCCCCGCTGATGCTGTGTGGCTGTTCTGCTGCCCGGTTCCTAGCACAGCTCCCGCATCTGCATCCTTCCTGCCCTGCTCATCCACTTGCTGGGAAACATTAGGCCTCATCCTGGGGATGAAAGTGCTCTCCTGCCCCCCTCACCCCCAGCAGTCTGGGGGACCTGTGGGTGGTTGCTCCAGCCCCTTTGGACGCCAGGTCCTGCTTGCTGAATTGGACCCCGAGGCTGGGTCTGCCCCTCCTTGCACCCCACCCTAGGAGTGAGAGCCCCTCCTCTCCCCAGGCCCCTTGGGGGTCAGCTCCTCTGTGCTGATGAGCCAGTGGGGTGCTTAGGAACGTCACTGTGGGGTCCTCTGTGGTGAGATCGCCCTTCTCTCCAGTCTTGTCTGCCACAAGAGGTAGCTTAGGCAGCATGGCCTTGCCTCCAGGTCCTCGGGCTCTCCGGAGAGAGACAACTCTGGTTGAAAGTGTCTTTCTATACCGGGCAGGTGGGGTAGCCTGGACTGGTCAGTTGAGGCACCAGGTCTACCCTGGATCTCCTGCACTGATTACTGAGGGGCCTGGCCCACTGTCTTCTTCCAGGGAGCTCTTTGCTGCTTGTTAGGAGAGGTTCCTGGTGACCCAGATCAGTCCCCCCACTTTAATCCTCCTGGATACCCCTTAGACCTCTCCCTGTGCACTGAGGTCCACAGGTAGCAGAAAGGGAAACTGCCCATTGCTTTGTGTGCAGAGGAAGAGGCGATCTCGCAAAGCAGCTCCAGTGAGTGTGGAGCAGCTGATCAGATAAGCCAGCAGGCGAAGTCCCCAGAAAGAACGCCCTGTTCCACTATAAACAGAGGCAGTTTACCTGGAATCCTTCTGCATGTTTATTTATGGCGTTAGCTCATCATCTGGTCCTGGCTGTGTTCATTCCGCTTCCTATAAGCTTGTTTGTCTTCCTTCTCTTGCCTGCTGCCAAGAGTCATCTGGCTGGGCTGGGAGGTCCTTTTGGAGCAGGCTAATGAACTTGACATTAAGGTCAAGTTTAAGAGTGAAGCTAAGGTGAAGATGTAACCTAGATCGGTCTTGGGCTGGGAAGATGCAAGTCCTTGGCAAAGCAAGATGGTGGAACTGGTCCCCTGTCTTCTGGAGTCGGCATGGTGACTCAGGTAGCAGCACTTGGTCACCAGAGGTGGAGCAGCTTCTCATGTGGGTCTCGTGTTGCCAGAAGATTCCAGCACTGAGGTCTCAGTGGCTGCTGGCTTAGGTCCTTTCTTTGCTGCATTGGTAACATGATGAGAAAGTGGGGCGTCCCACAGTGGTAAATAGAAAGGCTTGGACCCCAGGGTTGGGTCAGGACCTTCTCCTTCTGGGCAGTTTGGTGAGTTTTCTCCTCACCCAAGAGCCCACAGACACTTAACCGAAACACTGTCATCTCAAACCTGTCCATGTGCTGGTGTGGTCTGGAGTGCGCTGAGTGGAGATGGGGGTCATTCTCACTCCATTCCTGCTCTGCTTCCTAGCTTTCCTCTCCCAGAGACCATGTGGTGTTGCTCACAGAAGCCATTTCCTTGGTTATTTTTAGAAACATTGGGAACGATCCATTGACTTTTCCAGTGGAAACCCTCTTTCCCATTAGGAAGGCAGATTTCCAAGTTTCTGAACTGGTTTGACCATTTTTGTCTGAATGTCCTTGGAAAGGTGAAACTGAGAGCTCCAGGAGATTAAAAAAGGTTGGCTCTTTTTTTCTGTTTTTCCTATTGGCCACTTGTATTTCCTCTTTGGAGAAGAGTCTTTTTAGTTCTTCTCCCCATTTTTTTTCTTATTGTATGCATTTATTGGATGTCCCAGAACTTTTGTTGACATTCCTGAAACAACCATTATTTCTATGTGCTTTATATAGCTTCTTATAACTCCTGGCTTGTCTGGTCCAATAAAATTCAATATTATAGGAGAACAGAGAGAACCTCCCTCTCCGTCTTTAGTTTTTTAAAATAAAAAAAATACTTTATTCATATATGAAGTTCACATCTCTGTGATCTCTGGGGTTCACCCCCCCGACTGTTCCCACCCTGCCCCTCCGCCCCCCCCCCCCAGGTTATGTACTTCAGTTTGGTTGTTAGCTTGTTTTGACTTTTCTTCATGGAATTTTGTTTATCTTTCCCATGTCCCATATAGTGGTGAAATAATTTGGTTTCTGTTTTTTTTCTTTTTGACTTGTTTCTGCTAATATGAATTCTTCTAAGTTCATCCATGTTATCATAAAATCATCTAATTTGTCATTTTTAATTGATGATAATATTCCATTGTGTATATAAACCACATCTTTTTCATCCAGTCATCTGTTTTGGGACATTTTGGTTGCTTCCAGGTCCTTGCAATTATAAATTGTGCTGCAGTAAACATCCGAGTACAGGTGTCCCTTTGTACCCACATTGAAGTCACCTTTGGGTAAATTCCCATGAGAGCAATTGCTGGGTCAAATGGCAGTTCCATTTTCATTAATTTGAGGGTCCTCCAGACAGCTTTCCATAGAGGTTGGACCAATTCACATTCCTACCAGCAGTGTAAGAGTGTCCCCTTCTCTCCACATCCTCACCAGCACCTGTTGTTGCCCGTTCGTTGGATGTGGGCCATTCTTACTCGTGTAAGGTGGTATCTCATTGTGGTATTGACTTGCATTTCCCTTATTGCTAGTGATGTTAAGCAATTCTTCATGTGCCTGTTGGCCATTTGTATTTCCTCTTTTCTTCTCCCCATTTTTTGACTGGGCTTTTGCTTTTTTTGTTTTGTTTCTGAGACTAGGTCTCGCTTTATTGCCCAGGGAACCGCAGGCTCATGTTGCCCGGGGTACCATGGACTCAAGCGCTCCCCAGCCTCAGCTTCCCAAGTGGCTGGGATTAGAGATGTGCACCACCATGCCCAGCTATTTTTTTGGGACTAGTGCTCCCTATGTTGCCCTTGGGCAGGTTTCAAACCTGTGGACTCAAGTGATTCCTAACCACGGCCTTGCTCTGTAGGCTGCAATTAAAGACACATGTCAAGGCCGGGCACGGTGGCTCGTGCTTGTAAGCTTCAGCTTATGAAGCGGCCCGGGTTAAGGATCGCGGTTCAAGTCCCGCTGGGGGCCCGTAGTGAGACCTAGTTCCAAAAAAATAGCTGGGCTTGGTGGCGCGTGCCTGTCATCCCAGCTACCTGGGAAGCTGAGGCTGGGGATTGCTTGAGTCTGTGGTACCCCGGACAATGAGAGCCTGCGGTTCCACAGGCAAAAATAGCAAGACCTAGTCTCAAAAAAAAAAAAAAAAAAAAAAAAGACACATGTCACCATGCCTGGCCCTGCTTTGTTTTTGTTAAGTTGGATGAGTTCTTTGTTATCAGACCCTTATCATTTATATGGAGGGCAAAATTTTTCTCCTTTCGGTAAAGCTGTGGTCTATGTACACAGTGGAATATTATTCATCAATCAAAGAAGACAAACATATCATTCACAGCATCATAGATGGAGCTAGAAGGAATCATGTGAGTGGAAATAAGCCAGAAAGAAAAAGAGAAATATGGGATGGTCTCACTTATATGACGTATAGAGGGAAGGGAAAACAAACAGACAAGAAAAATTTTAAACTGTCAACAGAACTGAAGCATAGAGCAAGAGAGGGGAAGGAGGGAAAAGTCAGAGGAGGGATGGGCACAAGCGATTAAGATGGTTCACAGGTGATAAAGTGATGGGAGAACCTTGGGGTAGACAGTGATATAATATGTATGTGTATATGTATGTGCAATTAAAAAAAGATGGCTCCCCACTTCCTGTCTGAGGAGGGCTCCTTCCGGTTGAATTGACTGGTGGGTGGGTTCAGTGACTGACCTGGTGGGCTGGGTTCTGCTGGGCTCTGCCCTCCTTAGCCATCCTCAGGAATTGCTTTGCTGTGGAACTGGCTGGGGGCCTGTGCCTTATGTGCGGTGGGTCCTTGGTCAGCTGGCGCTGGTGGTGCTCGTACAGACACTACTCTTTGGTTCAGCTGGTGTTGGCTGCCCTCCCCTGGGGCACCCTAGCTGACCCATGCCCTAAGACTGATCCTTGTGGTTGAAGACCTTGGAGACCTCTCTGGGGTCATGAGGACTTGAATCCGTGTTCCATTTCAGGCCAGTCTGTCTTTGGGCAGCCCTGCTCACCCGGGCACCTAGACTGAGGGACACACAGTCAATGGTTAATAGGATTGGAAACTCTAAGTCATACAGCTTTCCAGGTTTAACACAAGGCCTTCGCTCTGCTGATGAGGAGAACAGGGCCTATGAAGGAGGAAGGACGAACTGGTAGCAAAACAGTCATGTGATGAACCTTCCAATCCAGGTGTTCCCGCTCAAGGTTCAGGACACTTTCTCTAGTTTAGGGGTCCTAATGTGGTAATAAACTCAATTACTTGGGTGTTTGTTGACTATGGAGATTCCTGACTCTCTCTACAAGAATCTGATTTTATTTTATTTTTCTAATTTTTATTTTGTAATTTTCATACAATATTGGTCATGTTTGTGTGGCTGTCACTCCCCTTAAGTTTGCACTCCAGTCACTCCAACTCCTCTTACTGCAAACTGTTGCTCCAGTGCTTGGCTCACTGGTCTTCTCTTTTTCTGGAGCTCTGTCCTTTCTCTTGGGGTTGGACTCGCCCTCCTGGACAGCACAGACCAGGCTGCTCGGGTCTCCAGGGGTGGCTGAGGCAGGGGCTCAGGCTGAGCATGTTGGGAACTTGTTGCAGGGAGAATCTGATTTTAATAAACGCTCTTGTTCGACAAAGTCCAATCAAAATGTAATGTGAGCCATCCATGTAATTCAAATTTTTCTAGTTGGTCACATTAAAAGAAAGGAAAAAGAAACCAGCACAACTTAGCAATATATTTTATTGAACCTAACATAGCCAGATTGCCAGGGTAACGGACTTGGTCTAAAAAGTTATTAATGACTTATCTGATTAGCTTTGGTACTAAATCTTGGAAATGCATTTCATAGTTTACAGCTGTGACATACTTGACTCAGGCCAGCCATAATGCTGTGTCCATAAACCCTAAGGAGTCTGGTCGATATCACAGGTAAGTTTGGTGCGAGAACGTTTCCTTCCCAGACACTGGAGCTCTTTATAAAGACACAGGCTGTACACAAAATAAAATAAAGCCCCCCCCCCCCGAGCCTCCATGCTAGAGTCATTCAAGTACCAAGTATGGTAACGTTCATAACCCATTGCCCTGTACCCATTCACGTCAAATCAGCTGATCGAGGGTTGTGAGTGATGCAGCTGAAAATTGAATAGGTGCCAAAATGCCCTGGTGGGTGGAGTCTGAAAGAACCGTGAGAGAAAATGGGAAGTGCAATTAAAGATTGCACTTTAATAAAAGTACAAGGATCGAGATAAAAGGAAGGATTGAGGAAAGAAATGAAGGAAGTAGAAGGAAGGAGGCGAGAATGGTGGATTGAGACAACAGGCCCATGTGGCCTGGCCAGGGGAAGCCCCCTGGAAGAGTGAGCTGGAGATGGCAAGGCGCCATGGTGACCGGCAGAAGAGTGGAGAGTGTGACACTGCCGCAAGGTGGCATAGTGAGCTGGTCCCTGGAGATGGCCAGGGATGTGGAAAGCTGATTTGTTGCATCAGCAATTATGGAAGAAATTTGAAGAGCCTTGGAGAAGCGGAGCAGCTCGGAACACTGGAGAGAGAAGAAGCAAAGAGAAGACGCTGGAGAAAGACTGAACTTTGCAGGGTTCCTGCCTCAGGTGTGGAGGGGCAAAGGGCACCATCATGGACATGTGTCTTTGGGACCTTTGGGACTGAACATGGTGGCTGGGGTCAGAGAACTGCCACTTGTGACTTTGAGGACTTTTCATTTTCCTGGTTAATTCCCCTTCTTAATACAACTCTGTTGTTGAAGCTGCGTTTGACTGGCAACTGCTAGCCGAGGGTGAGGGCATCTGTGAGGCGGAAGCTGCATTTTAAAAGGGTTTTCTCCCGTGGCTTGTTGGTTGGCATCGTCTACCCCTTTCGACCCAATTTCACAGCCACGATCTGTTGACGCAACAAATATGCAAAAGGCCACTGACCACCAGATGACACGGCCATCTTGAAGCCACAAGCTGCTCATGTACCAGGGAGCCAGCGTGTCTGCACGTGTGAAGGCCCGTGCCAGCCCGGGAACTCCATGTGCTGGAAGTGCGGCCTCCGCGTTGAGTGTGTGAGTGGCATTTTCGAGTAGAGCGGCTGAGAGTTTTTCCACTTTCATCTGAAAACGCACCGGAGCATTCCTGCTCATGAATCAACTTGCTGGGCCTGACAAGCCTTCTCTGTGCTCGGCCCCGGCTCACAAAGGCTCCCTGTGCGAACATCTGCAGGAGGCTGGAAGGAGGGGCGTGAAGTTCAAGGTAAACTTTTCTGAAAAATGCAGCGGCCGGGAGTCGGGTACAGGAGGGCCCCCCAGTTTCCCTCTCTTTCCGCTGGGGGAGGGGCTCCCTCAAGGGTCGAGGACAGAACACTTTGGGTTTTATCAAATGAGCTAGAAGGGACCTGGCTTCTTGCAGGTGGAGCCGTGTTGTTCATTATGGAAACAGCCGGGGGCGGGAGCCAGCGGGAGTCTGGGGAAGTTGGGGCTGGGGCGTGTCGGGCGGTTGCGTGGCTGTTTCATGGCATCTTAGGTGGCCTCCTGGGTGCTGGTGAATGACAGACGATGAGTGCTCAGAGCCTGTGATCAAAATATGACGCCACGTAGCGGGCAGACACCGAGTGCCTCTCAGGCCCGGGATCAGGGGACGCTGTGTGAGGGCGAACCCCCCGTCCGTGATGCTGGGTGCAGTGCAGGCACCACCTCCCCCATCTGCACATGGTCTTTATCGGTTCTAACAGTTACACAGACACCCCAGGGGGGGGTTTGGCCAGGGCTGGGGGGGGCAGAGAGGGGGGCGCAGGAGACAGGGGAGGCCCAGGTCCCCAGGAATCTTCATGCTGTTTGGGCTCTCTCCTGCTTGTGCTCATATTGTCCGTGCCCCTTTACCCCCCTCCCGGACCCAGGTGAGCACACTCGCGCATGCGCACACCCGCTGGGCCGTACCCTCACGGGGAAGACGCAACACCCCAGGTGCTGGTGCTGCAGGCCGATGGGGGAAAGGCCCGACCAGCTCCCCGACCCTACACCCTGGAAACAGGTGCTGCTCTGTATCCCCGGGTTACCAGGATAGCTGTTTCCCGGGTGACGCATGGGCCAGGCGGCAGACCTGGGGTTCACTGGACTGGATCTGCTACTGAGGTAGGGGACGACCCCGTTTTCATTTTTGTCATGGGGGTTCTCCCGCCTGCGCGCAAGCAGTTTCCCAGAGATCAGACAGCAACAGGGGTGGACACAGCTTTATTTACAGTCGGGGAAAAGCAAAGAGCCTAATAGTCCACACCCGCACGAGTCCCCCAAACAGAAAGGAACCCCACTTCTGCTTCTCGGGGAGCCGCGTGGGGTTGACCTCAGTCCGCAATGGCCCAGTGACGTCCTTGTCCTCTGGTCTCTGTCACCCCCAGCACGAGGTCCAGCTTGGGTCTGTCTGGGTTGCAGGTGCCTCATTCCCAAAAGTTCTGGGTCCCAGTCTCTGCTGCTTTGTTAGTTATCCTCTCTCCCCCTCCTCAGAACCCGAAACCCAACTCCCCTCTCCACACCCTCTTGCTGACGCATTTTCTCTTCCACTCCTGGAATTTGCAACGAAGTCAAAGCCCCCTATCCTGTCTAGGCCCCTATCCTGTGTTTTGCAGACAGCTCCGATGGCCTAAATGTTATGAACAAATGCGCCGTCCGTGTTGGGGCATGTGGGGACAAATGCACTTCCCGTGTTGGGACATGTGGGGACAAATGCACTTCCCATGTTGGGGCATGTGGGGACAAATGCGCTGCCCATGTTGAGGCATGTGGGGACAAATGCGCCGTCCGTGTTGGGGCATGTGGGGACAAATGCACTTCCCATGTTGGGACATGTGGGGACAAATGCACTTCCCGTGTTGGGGCATGTGGGGACAAATGCACTCCCTGTGTTGGGGCATGTGGGGACAAATGCACTCCCCGTGTTGGGGCATGTGGGGACAAATGCGCTGCCCGTGTTGGGGCATGTGGGGACAAATGCGCTGCCCGTGTTGGGGCATGTGGGGACAAATGCGCTGCCCGTGTTGGGGCATGTGGGGACAAATGCGCTGCCCGTGTTGGGGCATGTGGGGACAAATGCGCTGCCCATGTTGGGGCATGTGGGGACAAATGCGCTGCCCATGTTGGGGCATGTGGGGACAAATGCGCAGCCCGTGTTGGGGACAAATGGGCTGCCTGTGTTGGGGATATGGATTAAGATCCTTAATTCTCATCCCCAAGACTACACCTTGTCACACTCAGAAGCCTCCCTGGCGTCCTCCTGCCAAGTTCCCACCTCACTGAAGTCGTTGACGGTCCCACCAGGCCTCGCTCTCTGCTGGGTGCATCAAGCCCATGCCTTTCAAGAGCTGCGTGTCTGGAACCTTCTGCTTGTGAAGTTCTTGTTCTGCAGCTGCCCACGCCAAGCAGGTTCACCAGTGGCTCCAGCTGCTACAGGTCAGTGCCTGTGGAAGCATCTTCACAGGATTCTTAATTGTGAATAGAGGAAAACAGCTGGGAGGGACAGAGCTGCTTGAGCCCCCCGAGCTCTCCTCCCCCAGGATGATGCGTCCTTCTATCCCCACCCACCTCAGCCCAGATGACCCACTTACACACGTGCACACCCACCGTGGGTGCACGCACCTCACACCCACGCTCACAAGCACCTGCTGCTTGAACATGGCCCAGGCCGCAGGTGAGAGCCACAGAGGCCAGTGGCTTAAATAACTGGTTCAGCTGCTATGGAAAGCTGTGGAAGACCCCAAGACTACAGGAAATGGAACTCCCATTCAACCAAGCGATCCAGTTCTGGAAATTGAACTGAAAGTCACCAAAACACTCATTCAAAAAGGCATCTGTGCTTGCTTGGATGGTTATCACAGCACTATTTACAGCAGCCCAAATGCCCCAAACAGACAAATGGACCAGAAAGCTGTGGTCTATGTACACGATGGAATATTATACATCCATCAAAAGACAAACATGTCATTTGTGGCAACATGGATGAAGCTAAAAGGACTCATGTGAGCAGAAATAAGCCAGAAAGAAAAAGAGAAATATGGATGATCTTGCTTATGCGAGGGAGAAAGAGAAAACAAACAATTGGACAAGAAAAATGTAAAGCTAATGCTCAACAGATCTAAGCCTAGAGCACGAGAGGGGGATGGCGATCTGCCTCAGCCTCCCAGGTAGCTGGGATTACAGGTGCATGCCACCATGCCCAGCTGTTTTTTGAGACTAGGTCTCACTATATTGACCCAGGCAGGTCTTGAAACCATGGACTCAAATGATTCCTAGTCTTGGCCTCCCTTCTTAGGCTGGGATTAAAGGTGCATGCCACCACGCCTGGCCCTTATTTTTTTAAATATATATTTTTTATTTTTTAAGTCGATTGCACACAACCACACACACAGGCACGTATTTGACATTGTGTTTGCCCTGAGCTTCTCCCACCACCTTGTCACCTGTGAACCATCACCTTGATCTCTTGGGCCCATCCCTCCCCTGATTGATGGTTTCCTTATGGACTGAACAGCAGGAGGTCATTTCTCTTCTGCAGACGGAGAGAAGCTAGTAGGGCTGATGGGCTGATGTTGGAGGGTGACCACTCTTCCTTCACTGCCAGGGATGCATGCAGATCTGTCAGCATCACTGACTGGCTTCTCACCAGGAGGTGAAGGGGTGGAATCAGAGGATCTCACTGTCGTGCATGCACCCTGACACATAGGGCCCATGCCAGCAAATGCCTCCAGACATGGATGGGTAAACCCGCCAGAGACAGGGTTCTCCAAGACCCAGTGAGAAAGACATCAGGGTCCAGCCCTGAGGAGCAAGCAGTGTGATTATTTCTGAAACTTGAGAGGCTTGAATCAATCGTGTTAGCTGTTGTGACTACTCTGGAAGCTTCTACATGGCTCTACAGACTTCCATGGTCTCACTTCTTGACTATATTTTAGACTGCTCCACCTGGGCCCCCCTCAAGACACCCCAACTTCTACAGTAGATCTCACTTTCTCCAGAAACTTTCCCTGCTCCCGAGGTCACTCAGATGAGTGACCTCACGGTCCCTGCCTTAATCTAGGCTGGAAACATTGGTGCCACCTTTGATTCTTCACTCTTACCTGCATGGAACCTTGAGGTTCACCTCCACAGTGTCTGTTCACTGTGTTTCTCTCGCCCCACTGCTGCCATAATAGCTGCAGGCCAGGGTAAATTAGGGTGGCATCAATGGTTTGCATGTAGATCTTCAAGCATAAAATGGCAGGCAACCAATAGAAGGCTGGCTTCTACTCATGGAAGAACACCAGAAGATTAAGTTGGTCATAGGTCTTGTAGCCATTTAGGGATTCAGACTGATGGAGTCTCCCCTGGGCATCCTTGGATACTCCGAGGTCAGCATCCTTTCCATCAGCTGGGAGGGAAAAGGCAACAAGGAGTCACTCAGGAGCTTGGATGGGCAAGTCTGGAATATTGAGGCTGTCACTTCTATCCATGTGGCCACACCCATCTGCAAGGGAGGCCGGGAGATGTCATCCAGCTGTAATCCCAGCCTCAGCCCTCATCATTTCTTGCCTCATTTTTGAGTGGTTCTTAGACTGGTCTCGTGGCCTAGTCTCTCTCCACATCCAGTCATGATTTCCAGCATTGCCAAATTTACTTGGAAATCCCCAATCCTGTAGGTTTCCTGTTGAAGGATCCTTAAGGTGGTACCCGACCGCCTCCCCATGGTGATCTAGTCTAACTTGCCAGCTTACCTGCTACTTTAACCCTCCCCAACAGCAGGTCAAGCCTGGCAGATGCCAGGCTCCCTCTGGATCAAGGCCAAGAGCTCACTGCCTGTGTCTCGCCTCTGACCAGGATACTCTTCTCTTCACTCGTGGCCAAAGATCTCATTTATTTTAAGATATTATTGCAAGGTCATCTCCTTCCTGATGTCTCCTTTAAGCTGTCCTGAACTGAAAAATATTCCTCTCTCCCCTCTGCTCTCCGTGACACTTCCATAGTCCCTGGAGATACACAGGATTAGGTTCTATCATAGCTCCTTGTTGAGTCCTTCTCCAGAGTGAAAGCCCTTCTGGAATTCTGTGCCCATGCTAATGTAGGAGAAATCCCAGTCCTGGAGCTCAACTCACCAACACTTTCATCATCTATTTCCTGCAGATATTTCTAAGCTCCACTTCCGCCACCTGGACCAGTCACTTTGAAATACTTTCTTTTTCCATCCTCCTCAGTCTTTCCATGTCTCTGCACCTCTCCTGGCCTCTGACTGGCAGGTTCATCATGGTACTTCTACCACCGGGTCACCCAGCCAGCACACCCCATTCTGCAACCTTCTGTTCCTTTATCGGTATCTACACCTCTGGTTGTACCAGTGTGTAGCCTCTGTTTACTTCTAATCTTGTTTACTGTTCCCAAGAGAAATGAATTCCTTGAGAACAAGAATTCCAATTGGTTTTGGAGCCTCAATGCAAGTGTGGTTTTTAATGCATAAACAGGTTAGACAAGCATTTCTTGAATGAACGTACACCTGTTGAATTAGCCAGCTGCTGGAGGTCTCCAGGTAGATTGTGTGCATTGAGTGAGAGCATAGTCAAGAATTCTTGAAGGAGCAGTTTCGTCCGAGACTGGATGCCCTTCTAAGAGGACAGAATGCAAGCAAAAGTAGACATCAGTAGGTAAAAATCTTGGGAACACCTGAAGCACGTAATGAAAAACCAAAACCAGAGAAAAAGAGGCAGCCTAGGAAAATATATGTGAGAAATGAAGTACACATTCTTGAACCATTTCTTCTTTTCTAAAAAATTGAAACATCTCCAAAGAGTACAGCCCTGAGAAAATTTGGCCCAGGTGTATTTAATTTCCCAGAACAATATACTGATGATTATCAGCTGGGAGCGTGGATTCTTAACCCTTAGGTCGACACCTACTGTTGGTTAGCCACTTTAGGTTTAGGTCTTTTGCCAAGGCAAGAAAATGTCAGGAGGTAAAGATCAAAGTTTGATAAACTTAGAAGAAAGGGGGGCAGGGTTGGCTTGGAAGAGGTTCAGGTAGAGGGGAGAGAGAACTCCAGGCAGATCTTCTGAAGTGAAGCATCCAGGTTGATGAGTGATGGCACCGTGTGTATTTCATGGGGTTGGGATCCCATACATTTTCTCAACATATGATCAGGGGTCAGCCATGTATTTATGCATCAATAGAGTTTTTCATGTTGTGCTATTTGAAATTCAAAGTCAGACTATATCTTCTGTTTTGATTTAATGTTGAAGGTTTTAAAGCAAATACTGAAATAAACTTTCAGATCAAGTGCTGGAGTCTTATAAAGAGCAGAAGGATAGGTTTTTGGGAGGATGCCAGTCTTTCTGCATTGTTAGGTGTCTCAGTTCCTTCAAGAGCCATCATGAATGTTTTATTTTAGAAAGGCACACACACATGAGAGAAATGCTCATTTTTGTGTCATTTTTAAAAATTGAATGAATAATTATCGAAACAGAAAAAGATCATGACTGAAGTCCTTTTAGCATTTAGGTAAACATCCTCCTGCTGATGGCGCACAGCCCAGAAGCAAACTTACTTGCTGTTCTCAGCTGATGGATTGTTATTGTTGGGCAGGACATAGCATTTTCCATCCTCCTTCTGAAACATGACCTGGCTTTTATGATGTCACAAATCCCATGTTTCATTTCTCTTCCTTGGACATTCTCAAGAAAGGATGAGGACTGCATAGATCCCCATGGAAATTGAAATTTTCAATTGTTTTTAAGATGGTTGGGAATTTTATAAAATGGAATTTTAAGATGGTAGATATTTTGTAAGGATTAAAAATGCAAAGATATCACCATGCTAATTTCACAGTACTACAGACAGGTCCATGTTTTGATATTTACATTTACATTTCATGCTGAAAGCTCTAGAATATTTTCCTTCTTTATTTCTTTTACTCATCCATCCACACACTGTTAACCCTCCATTTGGAACCCAAGGTTCTCAGAGTGGTGCTATTAGGGGAAGATGCTCAGGTATTTACACTCTCTCTTCTTAAAGAATTTGCTAAAAGTAACAGAGACTAGGATCTCTGTGGTATTCCCATAAGACTGGCACTGAGGATACAAGGGCTTCTTTGCCCTTCTCTTGCTATGCCCTGGGATTTTGTTTTATAGAATTCTTTTTTAATCTTGCACTTAAGTCACTTCTATCCTCCTATTATATGTATTTCACACCCTTTCATACTCATTCATCCACTTATTTGTTCATTCAATCATAATTCAATAGACACATAAAATACGTGTCTAATTTTCACCAGGCACTGGACTTGGTCCATCAGGATATAAATGTGCAAAACCTCAGCTCTCTTTGAACTCTCAGAGGAGCAATCACTACAGTCACAACAGTGAGGACATATAGATATACACACTGGAAGGAAACTATATGGGTCTATAACAACAAAGCCATATAAAACCTGATGGAACAAATTGATGTAGAGAAGACTTTTTTTTGGAGAATGATTTTTGAGGCGAGATTTGAAGGGGAGGCAGGGATTGTCCAGAGGCAGGTGGAGTTAGAAGAAAGAGAATGTCTAAGAGGGGAAGAACATGTGTGAAAACTGACAAAAGTGGGCATTATTTGAATGGAGGCTCTGGTTGGAGATCATATCAGGGAAGACTCTATGAGGTCAATTCATGGTGACTGTTTTGGATCTTAATATTTCCCCTTCTACCTGGACATTGGGAAGCCAAAGAGGGATTTGGGTACATCTTAGAGTTTTGATAAGAAAGCTCTGATTTAATTAAACCATGGGGAAGAGATTACAGAAGGACCAGGGAGGATGCTGGGAGACTAGTTCATGCCAAAAATATCCATCTCCTGAATTTGAAGACTGATGATCATGGAATTGGAGAGAAGTAAATAGCCCTGATTCTAACATGGAGGGAAAATGGGCAGCAGTTGGTGATAGGTTGGGAATGATATGTGGATGGGATATGGACAAGTTTGACCCTTCAGTTCCTATCTGGATGCAGAAAGGAGCATTCACGGAGGGAGGAGACACAGGAGGAGGAAGAAGGGCCATAGACAGGGGGAAAAGAGCATAAGTCAGATTTAGGTAAGTGGAACTTGAGATATCCACATGGACTGAATGATTCTGGAACTTGTAGGTGAGATCTGGGCTGGAGAGAAAGAGTTGTAATCATTAGTGAAGACCCAAAGGCTCAGTTTGATTGGCTGTATTTAAGACCCAAGTGTATAAGATACAAACATTACTTTGCATGTCTAAATTCTCTGCTTATGAGAGACCTATTAAAAGTCTCCACCCCTATCTTCACTCATAAAAGTAAAAAAAAAGCACTTTATCCCAATTTACATCCAAATAGGGAATAAATAGGGTTAAACATAGTGATGGATTGGAGAAATGACTGATGTGGATTTGTGTGATGTGCCTCTTTTTTCCAGCACCATTACTCAAGCATCTTTGAGTATGCATATTCCCATACTATGTCAAGAGTGTCCAGATATTTTTTACTGTTTTTAATTGATTGCACACATATATACATATGTACACACACATTACATCATTTTGCTCCAAGCTTCTTCCCTCATCTTATCACCTATGAAACATCTACCCAAAGGACAAAAAGCATTAATTCAAAAGTACCTGTACTTGGGTGTTTATCTCAGCATTATTTACAATTGCCAACATAAGGAAACAATCCAAATGTCCCAAAACTGATGAATGGCTGAAAAAGATGTGGTCGATTTACAAAATGGAATATTATTCTGCAATCAAAGAAGACAAACATGTCATTTGCAGCAATATAGATGGAGCTAGAAGGAATCATGTTAGTGGAAATAAGCCAGAAAGAAAAAATAGAAATATGGGATGCTCTCACTTATATAAAGGATACAGGGGAAACAAACAAACAAACAAACAGACAAGAAAAATTTAAAACTGCCAAGAGATTAAAACAGTATCCAGCTATTAGCTGCAAAGTTTTGAAAAACCATTTGAAAACAAACCTCCAAACTTTAAAAAATGCAAAAATACTTACTCTTCCATGTTTTTTCAAAGGTCCCCAAGCTGTTTACTATTTTGGAAAGATTTAGTCATATGAACTCAAAAAGATTATTTCAATTTATTAATATTCTTAAGTTAAGTCATTGACATAGGTATATTACCACCACTACCACAACCATTACTATTAGATTGGACATGAACTCCCTTAAACCTAATTGGAGGTGGCTCTATTTACCCCATTTCAAACAAGGATACTGATGCTCTTGGAGGGTATAGAGATAGCAAATGGCAGGATTAGGGGTTGAGAAGAAGTGTGCCTCACTCTAAATGACCTTTCATTGACATAGGGTTCACTTTTAGGCAGACATTTTATTTTGTCTATAGACAGATCACACTCTTAGAAATGGTCGTTTTGAATGGGTCTTTGTTTCTTTCCTGGTTTATTTAAGCAAAATGCAGACTAGCCTACCTAAGCTGCAATGGTTTAGGATTTTGAAGGTGATCCGTCAAACTTCTACCCTCCTCCTTGCTCCTGAAGTTTGTCTGTAAAGTGCCTTGAAGGTGAAAGTCACCATCTAAATGCCAGATACTATCATCTTCATCAGGATCCAGGAAAGAAGCTGATGATTGGTAACAAATGAGGTTTTGTCTTTGGGAAAAAAAAAAGGAATTTCCTTTTTAAATTGATCTATACTAGAACTTCTGTGGTGAGAAGGATCAATCACTTGACTTTGAAAAATGGACTTTGAGAGTCAGTTGTTTGGAAAAGTTAGTTATGGTGCCGAGTCCTGTTTCAGGGGTTGGTGTAATGGGCGGAGAGATAGATTGAGAGGCAATGTAATTCTTTATTATCTGTATCAGTTGAGAAACAGGGACACTTTGGGTATGGAATATATTGACCATACATGGTCATTTTTGCTCAGAAGGTTCTCAGAACACTGTTTTCTTGTGCACCCCCTTGTCCACACCCACCAATGATAACCAACACCACTTGGGTGACTCCTGGAGCTAGTCTAAACCAGCTACACTGTGCAACAGTTGTGGGGATGAATAAAAGAATAATTTCACCATTGAAAGCTAGTAAAGGAATTTATAGGCTGTCAGGGTGTAATTAGTCATGAACGATATTGGCAAGGGCATGAAACCAACATTCCTCTCTCGTCTCTTAACCTTGCCTCCTTCCATAACTGGCAAGTCTGCTCTGTGCTCTGTCATCCCTGTCACGTTGTTTGGCTCTTTGAGTCTCAGCCCGGGCTTAGTTTTCCTGAAGGCTACCATGTTGATGCTGTCTCCCATCCAGACTCTGCTAACAGCTCCTCCTTCAGCTACTGTATTTTGGTTCTCTGATCTGCCTTCACTTCAGTATGTGTCCATGTGAACAACTGTATCACATAGATGTTTCTGCCATTTTGCATTGGTGCATGTATGAATGTGCAGGATTTAAGGCCTAGAAAGACATTTTATTACTCAGAAACTGTGTTGTTGGTGACTGGACCCAATTCCAATGCAAGTATGTGGTGAGGCCTCCTGCAAACTGACAAGCGATTTCTGGATACTGGCAGGGTGTCTGACAATTCACTTCAATCCTGGCACTGCCCATAGGCTGAGGGCTCGGTGTTTAAGACTGCCTTCCTCTGACAACATGGGCTGCAAGCCCCAGGCAGTTACCCAAGCTGCTGACCAACTGGCTACAGATTAGGCAACCCCTCCTGTCCTCAGACTTTAGGTGCCAGTCTTAAGCCCAGATTATTATCTGTGCTTCTGGTTATTTGTAAATTCCAGGAAACTTCCTTAGCTTCCATTAATTTGCTCGAACAACATATAGAATTCAGAGAATCCACCTGCCCATTTCTTAGATTATCAATTTCCTACAAAAGATATGAAAGGATGTGAATCAACAGCCAGATGGAGATGTACTGGGTATAACATGGGGAAAAGAGGCAGAGTTCCAGGGCCTCCCCAGACATGCCATTCTCACCCAAATCTTCACATCTTCACCAACCCAGAAGCTCTCTAAAGCCCTTTCTTCTTGATATAGGGTAGTGATGCAGTTAAAAACTGTATAGGCACCAAAATACCCTGGTGGATAGAGTCTGAAAGAACCCTGAGAGAAAATGGGAAGTGGAAGAGAGGGTGTATAAAAAGGGAAGAGCGAGAAGAGCAAAAAAGAAAGAAAAGAGATGAGAATGGCGCACTGAGAGAACAGGCCCACATGGCCTGCCTAGGGGAAGCCCCCTGGAAGAATGAGCTAGTGGAAGAATGAGCCATGGTGGGAGAGTGGCTGGCAGAGAAGTAGCTGGTGAGGAGTTGGATGCCAGAATGGCAGGCTGGGGGTGACCAGGGGCTGCTGAGGGCAGGCTGGTTAAATGTGGCCAGATGCCACTGAAGGCAGGCCTGGTAAAGGAAATGCGTGGTGCCTCAACAAGGAGGCATATTTGGAAAGCTGATTTGGTATCAGCATTTTGTTGAAGCAGTTTGAAGAGTCTTGGAGAAGTGGAGCAGTGTGGCACACTGGAAAAGAAGTGAAGACACCAGAGAAAGACTGGACTTTACAGAAGTGCCTACCTCTCAGGTTTGCATGGTCAAAAGGACATATGTTTGGGATTATTGGACTAAATGGTGACTGGGGTAAGACAAGTGGCCACTTGTGGCTTTGAGGCTTTTTGTTTTTCCTGTTCAATTTCTTTGTAAATAAGCCTGTTGTTAAATTGCATTTTGTCGCTCAACTGCTATGCACGGGTGGTACGAACCTGAGGGAACCTGGGTGGCAGAAGCAGCACTTTATTTTTTAAATTTATTTTATTTTATTTTTTTATTTTATAATTTTTTAATTTATATATAAATTTCACAACATTGTAATCCCCAGGGTTTACCCCCCTCCCCTCATTCCCCCCCTTCCCTCCTGCTCAAAGTTGTGCTCTTCAGTTTGGTGCTTAGGTTATTTTGACTTTTCCCCAAGTCTTTTGTTTATTTTTTCACTGTATCCCATATGTTAGTGAAGTCATTTGGTTTCTGTCTTTTTTTTCTTGACTTATTTCTGCTAATATGATTCCTTCTAAGTACATCCATGTTGTTATAAAATTGTCATATTTGTCATTTTTAATTGATGAGTAATGTTCCATTGTGTATATGTACCACATTTTTTTCATCCAGTCACCTGTTTTGGGGCACTTAGGTTGCTTCCAAGTCCTTGCAGTTATAAATTGTGCTGCAGTAAACATCCGAGCACAGGTGTCCCTTTGTACCCACATATAAGTTTCTTTTGGGTAGATTCCCAGAAGTGCGACTGCTGGGTCGAATGGTAATTCCATTTTCATTAACTTGAGGGTCCTCCATACAGCTTTCCATAGTGGTTGGACTAGTTTACATTCCCACCAACAGTGTAGTAGTGTTCCTTTCTCTCCACATCCTCGCCAGCAATTCTTTTGTCTGTTCTTTGGATGTGGGCCATTCTTACTGGTGTAAGGTGGTATCTCATTGTTGTTTTGATTTGCATTTCTCTTATTACTAGCGAAGTTGAGCAGTTTTTCATGTGCCTGTTGGCCATTTGTATTTCCTCTTCGGAAAAGTGTCTTTTTAGTTCTTCTGCCCATTTTTTGATTGGGCTTTTTGTTTTGCTTTTGTTTAGTTGTGTTAGTTCCTTGTGGATCTTCGTTATTAAACCCTTGTCACTCATGTGGAGGGCAAAGATTTTTTCCCATTCGGTTGGGCATCTTTTAGTTTTTTCTGTTGTCTTTTTTGCTGTACAGAAGCTTTTTAGTTTGATGTAGTCCCGTCTGTTTATGTTTTCCTTCATTTTTTTGCCATCTGTAGATGTTTCCAGAAAGGGATTTCTGAACTGTAGTTCATGGAGAGTTTTGCCCAAGTTTTCCTCAATGTATGCTATGGTTTCAGGTCTGACCTCTAAGTCTCTTATCCATTTTGAGTTTATTTTTGTACATGGGGTAAGGGAGATTTCTTGGTCCATTTTTTTT
>PVHY01015180.1:0-36576 GCA_004024945.1 Uropsilus gracilis
CCCCCCCCCCCCCCCCCCCCCCCCCCCGGCCGGCGTCTGCTGGCCCCGCGCCGCCCGCTGAGTCAGCCTGTGAGTCAGCGTCCCCTGACCGCCCCGGCCACACCGTGTCTGGACCGAGTAGGGACTCAGCGGGGCTGTGGTGGGGAATAGAGGGCCGGGGGTGGGGTGAGGGGTTGCTGCAAGAGGGCTCCTTCCAAAGCCTGGGTCTGAGACTTGAGGCCTGCAGCCCGTCTGGCCCTTTTCACGCCTTTGGTCAGCGCAGGAGCTAAGCACAGTCGTTACGTTTTCACTGTTGACGATACCCAAAGACGAACATTTTGTCACATAGTAAAAATGATAATGCAATTTAAATTTCAATGGTTTTCCTCTTGTATTGTCCCGGCAGCGGCTCTGCCCAGGAGCAGAGTGCGGCAGTCACTGTCTGATCCTGAACAGGCCTATGCTGGAACTCCTCTGAGGGTGGGCGGCTGGGGGCAGCTGGGTCTACCGCGAGCTGGGTCTACCGCGAGCAGGCCCCGGTCGGGAGCGGGCTCCGTCGGACCTGAGTGGAAAGGGAGTCCACCTTCAGCCCCGTGCAGCTAGCCAGGGCTTGTCGCCTGCGGGGGGAGCCCTCAGCACTGGTCTCCCAGGTGACCCCTGTGTCACTCCTGTGTCACCTGAGCCTCACTGCAACCTCAGACCCAGATTGGTCCACACCTCTGGGAGCCGCTGCTCTGGCAGGTCCGTGGTGACTGCTCTTGGTTACTGTTTAACCAGCCCTCACAGTTTCAAGAAAGTCTGCAGATCACATTTATTGCCCGGTGGTGGCCTGGGGCAAAGTATTTCCGGGATCCAGATTCTGACCTTATTGGTGGTTCTGGCTTAAGGCCTTGTTTTTTAAGCTTAAAAAAACCAAAACCCTCAACCCTCAGTAAAAAAATATATTTTACGTGGCAGCAAGGTGTCACAAAACTACTGTGACAGGGTGCTGTTCTTCTGCCATTGTCTATTCTGTTTTTCTCATTTTCTTTTCAAATGATAATAATGAGACACCAATTTGATTGAATGACCTATTAAGGGGCACCCAGCAGTTTAAAAAATATATTTGATGCTGCCCAGGCAGAAGTACCTTTCTGTTTTTAAATACAAAGCACAGCAATCGGAAAGGGCCTCCTTCACCTGTTGCAGAAGTCTCCTGGTACTGCCTCTCCATACTGCCCCTTGATTCCCATTGAAGTCAAGACAGTTCCCAATCTTCATGAGCAATAAGTTGCCATTCCTGTTTGTACCTGATTTTCCCTACATCCTGGAAATTGCTTTTACCTTGATGGGTGGAGGTGGGGAAGGAGAGAAGAGGCAAAGACTTCGAAGGGACTTTTCCTTGCACTTCAATACTGTTTGAAATTATTCGTGTTACGTATTATTTTGTTAATTATAAATCTCAGTGATAGTTAGAAAAGGGGTTTGTTAGATAAAGTGAATCAAACCTGGAAAGCAGTAAACTCTCAGATTTTACTCAAAACTTTCAACAAAAAGGTTTGAATTTACTTTAATACAGTTGTTAGCATAGAGCATGAGAGACAAAGAGGAAAACCAGAACTCACTAGGAAGCAGACTTTTTAAATTAGAACAAAGTTTTGCTCCTGAGGGATGAAATGTGAATTCAGCCAGAATGGGAATTGGACTTAAGGGGTTGGAGTGCATGAGGTATTTATAGGATTTTTTCCTTTGGTCCCTATTTCTGTACAGTGTGTGAGTGTGTGAGACTGGTAGGGCTTTCTGATAATTTCTTGGTCCTCTGTCCACCATCCTGGTAGGGGTCTTACTGGATTTGGGTTTGTTTAGGAATACAAAAATTTAGGTTTGGGAACTGGGTGAAAATAGGGCACCCAAACTAAATAGACAAATTTAGGGCTACAGCCAAATCAAGGGACAGTGCCCAACAGAAGTAGTTCTTCCACCTGGATACACAATTGCAGGACACCTCAGGTTCCAACAACCATGAGGTTTATTTTACAAGGAAAAAGAAAGAGCTTAATGTAGCCATGAGGGGCCAGCTACCTTACCCAGTCAGTGCCCAACAGACACTGGTGCTGGTATCCTGTCACCAGGAGTGCTGGACAACAGTGATGCTCAGGAATGGTCAGCAGGAGTGCATCACCTACAAACAACTCTTAGAGACACCAGGCCCAGAGTCTGTGGTGCTCCCGTCAGGCAATGTCAGAAATAGAGACCCAGTCTCTGTTTTTCTTCCTTGGAGGTTGGCTGCTGGATATGGCTGTGGTCCTTCAGCAGAGGCCAGAATGGAGGCCTTCCCTTCTCTTTGGGGGCTAGAACAGTTCTGGGAGGTTCAAACAATTCTTGGATGCTTAAGAAGTTCTCTTGGAGACTGGACTGCATGCTTTGGAGGCTTGAGACCACGTTTTTTTGTTTTTTTGTTTTTGTTTTGTTTTGTTTTTGGAGGCCGGAGCATTTCTTTTTGGCGATTTCAGAGGCAGAAGCTCCCTCTGACCATGGCTTGATTCTATCCTCAGGGTGCCCCACCCTAGAGTGTGATTGGAGCATCATTCTCCCCCAAGGCTGATTTCAGGGAGACCATCACAGATGCTGCTGGCTCCTGCCTGTTATCACTTTTACAAGTAGGTACATTGATATTAAAAATAATTATTTTTGACATGGGGGCTTATAAGTTGATTTGACTCAAAACTATGTGGATACTAGCTATAAACAAGGAAGCCAGGACAGTGATTTAATAATCTCTTCTAAAGTCTGGGTACCACTGTCAAGTTATCTCTATCAGGCTCATTAGTGGAAAGTGAAAAGACTGACTTTACGCACAGGCATTGGATTTTGTATGGCTTTTTCAGACTTCAGATCTATACAGATGGTGTTGTTGCAGTGATTTACTTGACAGAGCTGCAGCAGGAACTTCAACAACTCAAGCAAGCAAGTGGAAAGGGGCAGATTTACTTAGAAGAACAGACACTAAGAAAAGGTTGTAACAGAGAAAAGGAGAGAAAAACAAAGTGGGACTTCCATCTTACAGAAGAAGGGAGGGGCAAGGCAGACAAAATTCAGGCTTCCCATAGGGAATATATACCTTCTTCCCATAATTATTCTAAGGTCTCATCAGTCTCTTTGGGATTGACTGATGTCACAGAGATTATAATCACTTATCTGACCTTGTCCAGAAATGCCAAATTTAGTTTTTCATCTTTCTTAGGCCAAAGGTATCAGGTTGGTTTTATTTCAAATTTGCCACCCTTCATCCAGGGCATGACTAATTAATCCCCTTTGGAACTTGCTTTTATTGTCTCTCTCATTTCTCCCCATCTCCAGGCTTCCCTTTTCCTGCCTATGAGGACTGAGCTTTACTCTCTTGTCTGAGCAGGAAAAGGTCATTCCCAGAGTTTCTTACAGTTTGAACCTGCAAAAAAGTGTCAAGCACAAATTTAACAGTCCTATACCTGTCACCAAGTTCAGGTATTCTTCCTCCCATACCACCATTCCACAGATGACTCTACCAACCTCAGCACTCCCCTCAAGAATAGGGGAAGCCTTAAAATTCTTAATGTTTTGGATTGGTATTCTAACATTTGATCAAGTCAGAACTTGAAAGTTATTTGCCATCCTGTGGAGTTCCCCTTAACTTGCAGCATTCGGTCTACTGCTGGAAGAATGGGTGGCATGGCATTCTCTCAGAAGGAATGGCTGGGTCATCTCTGTCAGGAAGACCTTCCTTAGCAGGCAGGTCTGTCCAGGTGGGTCCTGGCTGTGTGCTGTCATCTTTCACACCTATTTGTTGGGAGCTGTGTGAACTCTCATTACTGGCCTGCTTTGATGAAACTGCTGAATGTTTGCTTAATTAGAAAATAATACCACCTTCAGGTGGAATAGGTTTGGCCAAGACTTGAGCAGTTTCAGGGGAAACTCATTTGTTGTTGTTGATTGATTGTTGGTGACTATAAAAGTCTGGTACAAAATAAACTTGGGGCCACAGTCCAGAGAGAGAGGCTGTGAGCGACTTCTGTCGGGGCCTCTCTTGGCTCAACTTCAATCCTTCCCCTTCCCCTCGGGAACGTTCAATTGCGTCACAATTGGCTCGTGACACCTGTTCACCACAATCTACAGAGCATTTAAGGTCTCTGTGAAGAAACAATATTAGTAAAACCAAAATGCTTAAGATGGGAGCTAGATTCTGTCCTGGAGAAGACTCTTAAGTTGGATAGAGAGCATTGCAAAGTAGCAAAAATGAGATTGCTCATTTGTTGGTGTAAGTGTTTAAGCATGTAGGCCTTTGGCTACTATTTAAATTCTCAGATTCTTGAGCTTGGAAGGTCCTGGAAGGAACAGTCATGGCAGGTGCTCCACCAAGACATGAGATGTGGCTGTCATCTGTGAATTCCTCTCCATAAAAAATAAAAAACAACAACTTGACTGTTGTCTGGGCCCCTACATTTGAGCGAGTGTGTTCTAAATAAACTCCTAAGAGCCTGCTGAATAAACTAGAATTCACCCTTTACACATTGACAGTCCTCAATTGGACGAGCCAGCCCACATCTATACCAGAAAAAATTTACTAGGTCAGGCAGCTACTATGAAAGTGAACACTCCTTGGAGTTTGGACACTATAAACTACCCAGTATCCATTCCCCCTCTTTCCTAACCAGCCCAGTTTTGTTCAGATATTCATCCTTACACATGTGCTTGAGGGTAAGCTTACCCATGCTCAGTGCCCCCATTTCCCAGTTCCTGAGGGGCTCAGAGAGTGATCCCCTGCTATTGGCAGCCAGTGGTCCTAGAACCAGGACAAATCAACTTGTGCATGGATGGCATTTCTTGACCCAAAAGTCACTGCAGAATGGTTTTGTAATCAAATTTAAGCTAATTAAATAGAAGGGTAAGTAAAATGAGGAACTGAGCCGCCACACCCGCTTGGGAGTGCAGCTCAGCCAGTCAGACCTGGGCTGGGAGCACCTGTAGAAAGTAGGAGATCCATGCAAAAAATGTATGGATCTAAAATGTAAGATCTATTTTAACTATAGTACAGAAAAGAGCTAGTTTTCTATTTTTTCCTTCAACAATATCTATATTGCTTCTTTTTCCAAAACTGAAGGACAATGGGCCACAGAGGGACTGCTGCAGTGGGGTTCACCCACCAGTGGTTCTCAGCATAAGGTTCAAACTGCACACCAGTTCCAAATAACCCAATCCTCAGGACTCGAAGGATGAGGTGCTTTTGAAACAGGGTGCAGAGAGGCACCTAAATTAGCAAGGTAGAGAGGACAGTATTTAAACCAGCACCCTTTGAGTTCTTCCCGCCCATGCTAACAGTTGCAGCACAAATCAAGTTTTAGGAAAAACAGGATTTATTTACAAATAGGAAAGAAGCAAGAATCACTAGGCCTCTTCTCTTACCCTAGTTGTTGTACAGTCTCAAAATCCTAAACAAAATCCTAAAAGTCACTCCAGTTTCAAGAGACATGTTTCAAGATGGCATCTTTTCTCTGTTCCAACATGAAGAGGAATCTCATACAAAGGAACACTTCTCCAAGGTGGCACTTTTCTCAGGGCAGCAGTGGTGGAGGCCTGGCTTTTCTCCATCTCTGAGAGGTACAACTTCCAGCTTTCTCTTCATTCCAAGCCTGAGGTGGTCCGAGTCACCAAGATGTGCCTGAGACAGAATGGCAACAGCATTAGGCACCTCTTGCTGAGAACAGTAGTACTCCAAGGGCAACAAACACTCCAACAGCTCAGGATGTCCAGCCCTGGTCTCACTCTCTGGGCTGCAATGGCAGTGCTGCAATACTTGCAAACTTCTCTCCTCCAAGGCCAACTGTTAGGAGCTCCTTCATGCCTTTGAAGATCAACAACCCCAATCCAGATGACTGGCATGATGGGAATTAGAATCCCCAATCCTAAATCCTGGAGCCATTCAATCACAAGCTCCCCAAATGGCTGAATCCTGAGTCTGAGCCCTAAGGCCCCATTTATTTCCCTCTTAGGAGTCTCCACCCTCAACAAAGGTCTTCTATACTCAGGGCCTGTGTCCTCTATTTTCCTCATTGAATTCCTCAAAGGGGCATATCATTTTTTAACCTCTGGTAACACATTTAAACTCTTCTGATTGTCACCTACAATAAAAAACATGGTTTATGTCACAAACAACCATACAGATAATTATGCAACTCAAACAAAAATTCACAGCACAGCATTCCTGCTTGTTATATTGAGATGTATTCCCTGTTTTGTGCAGGTTATTTCCCATAAGTTACATTTCACAATGTACTATTGAATAGATAGGACTACAGTTTGAAACACCTCAGGCCAACCTTTTAATGTGTAAACAGGAACACTGCACCCAGAAAAGGGAGTGCCCCAAATATATAATTTAGATACATTTACTTAATGATCTTTAAAACAGTGCCATATCTTCACAGCTATTAGAGATAAATACAGATAAATATTAACAGTAACTTTATAAGAAATGTCCAGAGTTAGGTGAAATTAGGCTAATTGTGTTAAATCAAATTTTGTGCCCTTATTTAACACCCCCAAACTTCTAGTGGTGGAAGCTTATGTGCTTTAAAATAAGAGTTTTGTCTATCTTCTGACCATTCATCCTCTTTCTCACAAGCTCCCTGATGGTACCAAGCACATCAATTGAAGGTGAGGACTTTGTCCTTTGGGTGCAGGTTTGCCAGTAGCCACATGTAATCTCATAATAATCGAGGCACACAGCAAGACGTGAGGTAAAGAGGAAGGCATGAAGGCTGTCAATTTGGCAGGGTGGGAATGTGACCCCAGTAAAGAAAGTCATCCTGAGCCTCAGTGCCCTACCCTAGGGAAGTTGAGATCTGCCTCCTGAGTTGTGGTAAGGCTGGAGAGAGTCTCAGGGGAGAATTGGTGGAAGCCTGAAGAATGAGTGTCACAGAAAACATTGAGACCTGGCAGTACAGAAGAAGCCTAGGAGATTGGGAGAATGGGGACAAAGAAATCAAATTTCAGAGGTGAACTGGTAATCATGCTCCAGACCACCAGTGCCAAATTCAAAACAGCTAAAATGTGGAGCTAATGGGGCATTTCTAGGCAGAGACAAGACAATTTCCAAAAGCTGAAAACTGACACTAAGCCTTATCCTAGTTGTGTCACCAATCAAAGGGAGACTATGGGTCTTTGGAATAATTACAAAAGAAAGGTATAAAATCCCTGAAGTTTAATGCCATTTTGAGCTTGTAACACTGGGTGCAAAAAGGCAAAAGCCACAAAAGCCAAATAAACTTAGAAAGGGAAAAGATGCAATCTAAATCTGGCACTTCCAGGTCCTTCCCAGCCCTCCCATGCAGTTTTCAGGACAAATCAGGTTAAAGGCAAATAAAATAGGGTTTATTTATAAAAATAAAAAAAGAAACAAGAGTCTCTGGGGGTCATAAAAGGCCCTTGATTTTCTTACCACATAGTTTGGTCCTGGTATCTAAGTCTGAAGCTACACATGGGTCCTTCACCATGTGGATCCAAGATGGCATCTGTCTTTTCTTCTGTCTCAAGCCTGAATCAGGGATTTCAAACCCAACAAAGGAAATAAGATGGCACTTGCTGCTCCCAAACTGAGGTAGATGACAGACATAAAATCCAGGTTTCCAGCAAGCTGTTATCTCATCAGAGGTAAATGTTTCTCAAGTCTTCTCCAGCTTCCAGCTTTTCTGAACTTTCACACTTTTCCAGCAAACACAGATCAGCTAATACAGGACTCAAGTTTTTCCAACATGCTATCCTCTTGTCAGAGGTCCAGTCTCCAGTTTTCAAACAAAAGCAGGTTTCCAAGTAACTTTTCCGCTTTCCTGGGCTTCCCAGCCACTGGGCCATTGCTCATCCAGGCCAGAAGCCCACAGCTTCTCTCTTCTCTCTCTGTCAGTCCTCTCACGGGGTTTCTCCTTGGCTTTACGCCCTTCACTGAGTCTTCACCCACAGTGCCTCATGCCAGTTCCTTAGGGAAATGGTACTGGTTTCTACTTCAGCTGCATCACAAAGATGGGTGCCAAAGCCTGCAATTCAGTCACTTCACCCCCTATCACTTCCTTGCTCCTCCCTGGGGCACAAGCCAGTGATTCCCACTGTGTTTTGTTCCTCTCTTTTTCTCTGTTATAACCTTCTCATATCTGCTCTTCCAAATAAATGTGTCTCTTTTTGCTCCCTTGTCTATGTCATTGAAATTCCTTCTAATATTTTATCAGACAAAATTTCCAGTAAAGTCAGTGTAACAGCATCCACAGCAACCTAAGGGTAGAGCTGCCCATGGAGCTCTCTAACAGTAGGACTGACTCAGGAATTGGGAACTGGGGAGCAAAGAGTGATAAGGAGGACCTGAAGGCATAGGACTTTTCTGTCTGCCACACATTGGAGTTTAAACTTTACCCTCTGGATAATTGGAGCCACTGACAATCTCTGAGAAAGGGAGTGACATGGCCAGATTCCCTGACTCAGCGCTATGCTGACTCAACATAACACTCCTAATCACATAAGGAAATTGCTGGTCAGAATTGGACACTGTGCAGCCTTGGGAAGACACCCTACTAGCTAACTCAGGTATGAAAAGGGAAGTGTGAGTTTCCAGTGGGTACCAGCAGGCAGGCCAAGGTATGGTGCATGTGCCCAAACACACATCCTCACATCCCCCCTACTGCAGAAACTATCAGTGCTTTGCAATTGAAAATCAAGGCCCTGACACAAGAGGACTCTCCTACCCTCTGGGCTCACAGGGACTGTGATACTTGGTGAGCCTCTCCTGAGCCTTGCACCTGAGCTCGAAGTGGGATGCCAATGGGCTCTACCACAGACACTCATGTTTGAATCCTATCTCTTCCACTTGCAGATGAAGTGACTTTGGGAAATTTATTTAACGCTGTCCTGGACTGCATTTCCTCCTTTTCAAGTGGGGGGGGGGGAGAGAACATGTGAAGGAGAGAATGTATTTAATATCTGTTCTAAACTTCCAATGAGAAACCACTCTGAAAGTGATCTCGTGTTCTTCTATAGATGAGGCTGAGGTCGGAGAGCTTAAGTGACGTTTCAAGGACTGCAAAGCTGGCAGAAACAGGAGTCTGAGTTGTGGGCTCCACCCAAGAGTCCACAGCAAGGAGAGTGCTATCCCTTGCATCCTGCCTGAAATGACGTGCACCTGTGAGCCTAGCCCCAGGGCCAGCATGTGCAGTGTGAGTCACCTCACCCTGCTCCAACAAGGAGAGCCCCCTTATCCCAGCCCACACACAGGCTGAGACCCGTTGCCTAGCAATCAGACATAACATATATAAATACAATATGATCTCTTGCTGTCTTTTCCCTTCTCCCTTCAGCTTTGGGGTAGTAGGTTTGCACACCAGGCTGAATGTGAATGCCTGGAGCTGAGCTGCAAGATTGCCCCAAGAGGGGGTGGAGATGAGGAAGGAATGGCTGAGGTACCTGTGAACTCTTATCATCCTGGCTGGATCAGGGAGTTGGGGCCAGGGCATGACTTCCTGAGGCTGAGTCAGGAGGAAGATCCCTGCTATGTGAATGCATTTTCATGGTAAGAGAGGTGTCTGTTGCTCTGGATATCCTGAGGGGGTGACAGAATAGGTCTTGCAGGTACCTCTCCTGAAACCTGTCCTTTTCTGACTCCACCCACTGTAACCTGGTTACTGAGATTAGCTGTGGAAGGTCTTGAGTCACTCTCCCAGTTGCCTGAATACTCAAACCCCACAATGACACTAATATAAGTGTTGTTTTGTATCAGATTTATTAGGCTTAATGTATGAACAAATAAATTCACCAACTTAAAGTGTACGATTTGATACATTTTGACCAAAATATATGGTCTTGTAATCACCACTGCATCATTGATGATGTTGAACATTCCTATCACCTCAGGAAATTCCTGCCTGCATCCCTGTAGATGAAGCCCTCCACCTGTGGCCCCTGGCAGTAATAGGGGCCACAGGTTTTATCTTTTCTGATTTTCTTATAAAAGAAATCATGACATACAATCTTTGTCTTTTACTTACTATCAAGCTGAAATCAAAATTCACTCATATTATCATTGGTGTGTTTGTAACTGGGGCCCAAAAGACAAAGCTGAAGCCAGTCTGTTATAGCTGGCACTCCCTTGAGAGGGGTGCAGATAGGGAGACATATCACCAGATGAGACAAGAAGGCAAGAAAGAAGCAGTGGAGATGAAGCCTCTGATAAGGACAGATGAAGCTCTGAGAAGTTGGAGCATGCAGTTCCAGTATTTGGCCCCAAAGTGTGGCCATTCGGGAAGTTGGCTACCCTAGGATTTGGCCATTTCAGGGTGATACTAGCCAGGAACCAACAATCAGGAGGAGCTGTGGTGGTCTGGCTAAAATAGTCAATCAGTCATGGGAGTGAAGGATGCTCCAATAATACTCTAGGATGGGGCACCCTGAGGGAACTGAAAAGAAGGGTAGGCTCCAGCCTCCCAGAAGAACTGTTCCCATCTCCAAGAACTGTTCAAGCCTCTAAAAAAGAACTGTTAGAGCTTCTGAAGGAGCTGTTCCAGCTATGAGGGAGAAGAGACAGCCTCCCTCCCTGGCCTCTGAAGAAGGAAAGGGAATCACAACCACTTCCAGGTAACCATCGAGGTAACCATCGAGGAAGAGAATCTAAGACTTTTGTAGAGATTGGTCGTCCATCTCTGACATTGCCTGACAGGAGCACCAAAGGCCTTCAGCCTAGTGTGTCTAAGAGCTGTTTGTTGGTGTTGCAGTCCTGGTGACCACTCCTGAGCATAACTGATGTCCAGCACTCTTGGTGACAGGTTACAGCACAGTGTCTGGTGGACACTAACTGGATAAAGTAGCTGACCCCTCACGACTACATTAAGTCTTTGTTTTTCCTTGTAAAATAGACCTCATGATTGTTGGAACCTGAGGTCTCTTGAAATTGTGTGTGTGTGGTTGGAAGAACCCACAGAACAAATGACCTGTATTGGGTACTGTCCCTTGATTTAGCTATAGCTCTTGGTATCTGTATTTGTTTCCCTGCTTAGTTTTTGGTGTCCTGTTCCCTCCAGGTTTTATGGGGAGAAGAGAAACCTGTTAGAAATTTTAAGTATAGGTCTCTCAGAGATGAGGGAGATAAACTTGCTGAAAATAGAATCTGTGGACCTCCCAGAGAGGAGAGAGGTGAAAGCTGTTGAGACACTATCTTAGCCTTTTGTTTGGACTATGAAAGATGCCATCTTGGAAGCATGACCTTTTGTTCAGGACTTTAGAACACTGGACAATAACTGGGATAACTGGCCACCTGTGGCCTCAGTGACTCTTTGTTTTCTCTTCTTTATTTAATAGATCTTATTGTTGTCCCCTGAACCTGAGTGGTCTTGTGATTGTGCACATGGGTGGAAGAACCCAGATAGTAACCATTTTAATTTTGGGCACTGACCTGGGCAGAAGTTTTAGCTTTCCAGTCCCAGGGTGCTACCTATAACAGACTTTGGCTCCAGTCTTTGCCTTTCAGCCCCTGGTTACATTTCCAGTTTGAGGTTATGACTAAAGCAGTTATGAACATGCACTTCAAGTCTTTTTGTGGATGTGTGTTTTTGATGGAGGACAATAGTAGAAAATTTCAAAAAGAGATAAATCACTGGTCCTTACAATCTCTTCAGGTCCTTTCTTTCAGATTTTACCTGGTTAATGAGGCTAAGGAAAGTAAAAAGCTCAACAAAGGAATGAACCCCTCCCAAAAAGAAGACTACATCAGTGCAAGGTCTGCATTGCAAAGGGTAACAGCTCACCTGCCTATGACTATGTGGGTGTTTCTCTTCACCCATTTTCTCCCTTTGCAGAGCAACAGTTCTTCTGCCCACTTGTGACTATACAGGTATGTCATCACTAACCATCTCCCTTTGCAAAGCATCAGAGGCAGCTCTCCTCTCAAGGTGGCCCACCTGTGACTATGCAACCTCTCTTAAAAACCTCTCCCTTTCAGGGGCAGCTCTTTTGGCCCGCTTGTGTCTGTGCAAGCATTCATTCCTTCCCTTCCATTTCTACAATAGATCTGCCATTTTTGGATATAACTAAATGCCTCTGTCTCATGGGGAAACTCACTGTGTGCTGGTGAAAGGTGGGGTCTGCTGAAACTTTCCCCAGAGGTAACCCAGGCCCTGACCACTAGGAACTGAGTTCTGCTAAGAAGAATGTGACTGGCTGCAGAGCTTCTCCAGGCTTTCTAGATCAAGACTCAGCTCAGATGATACCTTGTTTCAGCCCTCATTGACTCAAAGCAAAGAACCTAGCCTGATGCCCATGCTGTGCAAATGCTAACCTTCAGAACCATAAACTAACAAATAGGTGTTTCAAGCTGCTATGTCTTTGGTAGTTTGTTATGCAGCAACAGAAAGCTGACACACTGTGCCTCCTCCGCCAAGTTCTTCCCTCATTCTCTGGCACTTTTGAGACATGTCTCTGCTACTGTGGCAACACACACACATACACACAGTTCAATGCCAGAATAAGTCACTTAGCTCCATTATGATCTACTTACCTGTGTGTCCTCCTAACAAATTCTGAGTCCCTGGGAGGCAGCAGGGACTGACAGTCCATCCCAGACACAAGGAAGGCAAACAATTTTTTGAATTTTAAAAAATTCCAAGATTATTAATTTGTAATCAGATATGCTAAAATAATGGAGGAGGACACTTGAGATTTAATGCCTGAGCAAGAGGAAGTTGCCATTTAAAAAGGATATGAAAGGGAAAAAATACTTGGAGTGTTTATTTTTAAAAAATATTTATTTTTAAAATTTATTTATATAACATTGGTAAATGGTTATTAGGATACCTCCCCTTACCTTATACTCCCCCTCCAATCACTCAAAACCCTCTCTGTTATTTGTTAAGTCCATTAGTCTCTTTCTTTCCTGTGGCAGTGAGCTTTCTCTGGGTGAGGGGTTGTATTCTTGGGGCATGGCTTACCATGCTGGGAGAATTCAGTCTTATCCTTGCTCTAGGAAACCAGTCTGTGCTTATTTGCAGTCTAGCAATGTTTTCCTGTTGTTGGTTGTCTTTCCACTCTGTTTTCGCCGCTGTTTTGCTGCTTCTTCGCCTTATAGTTCTGGTATCTGGTTTAGGGGGCTTACTCCAGTCATTGTTGGTGATGGAGTTTATCCGTGGATACAGGCATCTTTGAATAGTCAATGGAGATCATCTTCTCTCCCTTCATGTGCCACTTTGCCATGAGGTCAAAGCCCTGACTCTGTGGCCTTCCTCTCCCATGGTGTGGTGAGGGGCAGCTTGCTCTCTGATGATGCCTGGGAAGTGGGATTATGGCTCCTTCAGACCTGGTAGGCTTGTAGGTGTGTATTCATGACAGCTTGTCCATATAGCAGTTTTGCCAGTCCCACATGCACTGGTTCTCTCAATATTCCATCTCTTGCATCCCTCACCCATTTTGAGACAATGTTTGCATTATTTGTGCACTTCTTTTTCCTCCTGAGGACTAACTAGAGTGAGAGTGAAACAGAGAGTCCTCCCAGCATGGGGACAGGGGCCCAGATGGCTATACAGGTGCTACCTCAACTCCCCCTGGCATGGGAGTTGGACCCCGCCATGCTGGGACCCTCCAGGGGTGAAGATAACTCCACCAGGCAGTTATCCGTTGGTGGAGGGAGGCTATGAACCCCCACTCAGACTCACCAGTGGAGGGGCCCATCCCAGGGTTCCATGCGCCTTTGCCCTTGCTGGGAAAGGGACTCCAACGGCTGAGGTCCCTGGCGTGTGGGCAGCCGTATGGCTGCATGCTGGTGGACTGCGATGTTTCTAAGAAATTGCAATTGAATAAAGTCCTCAGGTGTGATATGTGAGGGAGAGTGAGCACAAGTATGAGGAAAAATTCATGTCTTGGTTACTTAGCCAGTCATCCATTTATCAGCTGAATGCTTGTGATATGGCCTGGCTAGGAACTGTGGAAAATAGTATGGAAGTTTAGGATTTAAATCCCTCTGTCAAAGACATGATTGTCTTCTTTGTGTAACATCAGACTTAGAATATTAGTAAAAAAAAATGGTGATACTTCCTGCAAGGTAGATGAATTATCAGGGTTCTTTGCCCTCCTGTCATTAGCCTCTATGACCAACACCTGTGGAGGTGTGGCCTCCCCATGATTGTATGCACCTGGGCCCCGTGGGTGTGCATGTGTGAGTGGGGTCACCTGGGCCTAGAAGGCGGTGATAATAGAGCAGTGTCACTCTGGAAAGAGGAGAACTTGAGAGATGCTTAAGTGGATGTTTCTTTGCTGTTTGTTATTAAAAATCCTAAAGAGAAAATTTCAAGGGCTCCGATATTCTGTTACAATCAATAATGAATCTACTCAGATTGGGGATGTCACAAGACACTTTATGGGTACTTAGTTTTACAAGTTCTTTTTAAGTAAGTGGGCACAAATTCATCTTCTATTTACTTTTGTTTTTGTTTTTTTTTTACTAGGTCTATGTTGCCTGGGGTGGTCCCGATCCCACGGACTCAAGCGATCCCCAGCCTCAGCCTCCCAGGTAGCTGGGATTACAGGCGCACACCGGCTATTTTATGAGACTAGGTCTCGCTGGGGTAGTCTCGAACCTGTGGACTCAAGTGGTTCCTAGCCTCGGCCTCCCTGATGTTTTGCCATAACACAATATAAGAGGTTGCAGCACTTGCTCACCTCCTGGCCTGATCTTGGGTGCGAATATCGTTCCCCTTTATACCACTGGAGCGTAATGTGATCTGGAAAAGGCAGGAGAGGGTGGGATGCATATAGACTCTTGAATGAGGGCCAGAATGGAAACTTTAAGAGGTCTGAGGCAAAAAAGCTTTCCAGGAAGAACCTTTCTGGATCCAAGTAGCATAGGGTGACGGCATGGGAATGGAGGGGATCCCCTCCCGACTCCCTGCACAGCGCACAGCATTCCCATTTAATACAGCGGGCGAGGCTGTGCTACCTGGGCCTAGTAGCTGTCATTAGTGAATCTTTCAGCCGCGGAGACTTAAGACTACACACCAGCGCTGAGGATAGGGTGTCAACTCTTTTCTGGGCCGAGATTTCCACGTTGGATTCTCGGAGAGGTGATGCTTGCTGGGCCCCTGCCTGTATAGCGATAGGAGCCAACAGAAGACACAGGCAGCTCTTAGATGGCCTACGTCCAGGTTAGGTGACGGAACAAGGCGGCCTAAATTACTTAAAAAAAAAATACATTTGGAACCAAGAACACCCAACTACGAGGCAGAGGGCTCGCGCCAAGTTGACTAAGCTCGACGCCCGCGCTGGGCACCTTCCAGGGAGCAGACAGAAGCCGGTCACCGAGGCCAGAGGATAGACGCTCTTGGCGCCGCGCCCCAGGCAGCAGTGGGCAGCGGGGAGCCGGCGGCCGTGAGGCGGGGCCCGGGGCCGAGCCGGCCGGGAATCCCCCCGGAGAGGGCGGGACCGCTGGGCGGGTCGGGCAGCTGCTGATCACTGCGCAGGCGCAGGTCTGCGCCCCTCGGCTGCCGAGCGGCGCTCCGGGATGGGCGCGCGCCCGAGGCGGTTCCGTGAGCGGCGGAGGAGGGCGGCGCGCGCACGAGCGAGTTGCCCGTGACGTGCGCGGCGCAGCGCCCGACGTCACGAGTCCGTGTGTAGTGGCGGCCGGGTTGCCCTCCGCGGCGGCGACTGACCAGGGTGGTGCGGCCGCAGGGTGCGGCGTTTTGGGGGGCTTGCGGCCTCGACGACGAGAACGACAACGGGGAGGTCCGGTCGCCCTGGCCACGGAGTCGTCGCTCCCCCTTTTTCGGCCTCGGCGACGCTCGGCCCGCGGCTTCCTCCTTTTTTTGCCCAGCTTCTCCGGGCCTTGGGACCTCGGCGGCGAGAAGCACCGAGGGGCGCCGAGAGGTCCCCCACCGATCGTGACGGTCCACGCGCCCTCTGCCCCGCCCGGCCCAGGCTCCATGTGAAGGAAGAAAGGGCCTGGCACCCCTGATTCCTCGCGCGCCCCTCGGTCCCCTAGGGGTCCGCGGCCTCCCCCCTCCGGGGGGCGCGGTGACAGGCGGCCGGGGGCTGAGGGGCGGGCTTGGAGGTGGTGGCGGCCCCTCCTCGGGCCTGCGGCTCTCTACGTCCCCACGGGCGGCCGGTACGTGCTGGGTGTGTGTGTGCGTGTGAGCTGGGGGGAGGGTAAGGAGGGCCGGTACGTGTGTGTTGTGGGGGCGGGGGCGGAGGCCACGGCCGGGACCTGCGTGTGTGTGTGCGCGCGCGGTTGAATGTGCGCGCGCGCGGTTGTGGTGGCGGGTGGGGGCCGTGGAGAGGGGGCCTCCGCGGCCTGCACCGCCGGCGGCGGCGGCGGCGGCGGGGCGGAGATTGGGTCGGTGTTTGGCCTACTGAGTGGGCGGGCCTCGTGCCCCGGCCGTGGTCCCGCAGCCCAGGTCGGGGCGGGTGGGCTGTTGGGTGTGTAGCTGTCAGATGCGCGCTCAGCGGGGATTTCAGGAGGAAGATAGGCAGAAATCCTACCTACTTGAAGCCAAAAAGGTGTTGCACTTCTGCTGCTCCATTGGGGTGATGTGATTAGTGTTGATTCCCTCTGCTCTTGACAGAGCGTTTGCCACTTTCTGTTGTCTAGCAGTTAACTTCATCGCTTTCTAAGCCCAATTGAGATAGCTACTGTGCCCTCCCCCCCTTTTTTACAGATGAAAACTTGAGGCTCAGAGAGATTAAATAAATAATTTATTCGAGGGACCTATCAGAGTCATGCAGCTGGTAATCTGGGAAGCCTTGATTCAAATATGTCTTTGATAGAGGACTGTATTCGTCTAGCAGAGATGTATATGAGGAAAATTAGAAAAGCTGTACAATTTTTTCCTTCAGAGCAAATTCAAAACACATAGGTAGATTCTTTTCCCCAAACGTAGGCTGTTGATGTGTTTTGCTGTATCCTTGGCAGATCATTTTCATTTTCAAAAGATGATTGGCCAACTCTACCTTTTTTGCAGTAAAACTGAGCAGAAATAGTTTACCCTCAAATAAATAAAATAACAAGTTTATTTTGGTAAAACTGCATTTCTTGAAACGTTGCTATTTTACTTGTGTAGTTTTTTCTTGATGCATGCAGGGAACTCACAGTTGGGTATTTTCTTGAGATTTCCTTATTGCAAAATTTGCGGCTGGTTTTTGTGGCAGTGGCTACACAGTTCGTTGTCTTAAGCAATATTTTTGAGTTTGTGAAAATTTAATGTGTAGGATGCCACAGCAAGTTATCTTTGAATGGTGTGTTTTTCATTAGTGTGTAGCGACTAGTCAGTGTTTATAAACTAACGGAAAATTGTTGTTCTAGCATTGGTGCAGATTTAATCATGGTCAGTGAAAAAGAGCCTACATTTCTCTGTATTTTGAAATTTTCATGAATTCCTTTCTGTAATTGAAGCTTTCATGCATAGTTGTAAATGTTTAACAAATCTATTGATGCCTGATTTTAGTACTCTGTAATTTTCTGTAGTATATTATCAGGTTTAAGAAAATTTGTAGTTGAATTTGTAATGTCTGCAGTAAAAGTTCAAATAATTTGAATGGTTCACAGATTGTTTGCTTAATGTATACACAGAATTTCTTGTTGAATATGATATTATTATAGAATGGTTATCTAGTCATCCTCTCCATATGTCTCTTTGGAGAGAACTAGCTAATAAAGGTCTATTTTTAATAATTGGGCTATATTATGGACAGTTTTTTTTAGGTGTTTTAGGTGGTGCTTTTCATTCCTAGCTTATTGCTGTCAAAGGAGTAAACTAACTATATATAATAAATGCTGTACTTAAATGAGTTGATTTGTAACATATTCTATAGCTTTGCTTTCACATTTTTTTCCCATGTAGAATTAGAACTCTCTAGGCTCCCCCATCCCCTACAATTTTCTGTTAAGAAACAATTCCATACTTACTGAAAATTGATAATGAATTTGATTTGATGACTTTTAGATTCAGTGTTTGACATCTTGCCTTTACTTCTTTACACGTAAATAGGTATATATTAATTTTGAAATATTTGAAGCTGTAGACATGATACTTTACCTCTAAGTATGTCATCATTCTTCAGAGATAAGGGCATTTTGTTATGTAGCAAAAACATTATTGTTAATTTCCTTATAATTAGTTATCTTGTTAATAATTTCTTATTCATAGTTATTTAATATAATCTAATATCCATCTCTACTTAAAATTTTCCCTTTGTACTGCGAGGTTTTTTTAATGAATTTTCACACCTAGCCCCACCAATGTAGGATCCCATCAAAGCCTTACTCATTGCATGTAATTGTTAAATTGCCTTGTCCTCTTCTAATCTAAAACAAATAACCTTACCTCCTCCCCCATTTTAAAAGATTTTTAAAAAGTGACCAAGCAAACTGTCTTATAAAATGAGTCACATTCTCATTTGCCTGATTTTCCTTCTTGTTGGTGTCCTTTATTGTGTTCCTCTGTTTCATCTATACTATTAGCTAACTGTAAGCCAAGTTTAAAGGGTTGATTAGTTTCTAGTAAGTGATGCTGGGTACTTCATAGTGCTTTGCATCTGGAGATATACACTGTCAAGTCCTAGTGCTTGTGATGCTGAGTTTGATTGCTTAGTTATGGGACTTAAGGTAAAGTGTATTTTTCCCCACTACAATTAGCCAGTTATCTATGGTATAATTTGAATTGTAGTGTTAGCCTATTCTCCAGTAATATTTTACTTAATGTATAAGCATCTGTTGCGTATCCCTGTTATGCTTACTTTTAAATTTCAGTATTAACAGTCTTGTTGGTCTAAAAATAGAAACAAAATCAAAGGAGTTATAGAATACCCTTTTCTGTTAACATCAATTAAATTCTGATTTAGCTCATCTTTTAAGATTTTTAATTATAAATTCAAGGTATCATGCACCGTATAAAATCTGGCTTGAGGAAAATGGGAAAAATTCAGTGTCTCTCATTTCCTGTATTCTCACTTATGGGATGTTTTTCTTTAAAATTTTTTTAATTGGCATCTGTTGCCCAGGAATAGCCAGAAATACATTGAAGGATGGATTCAATAAAACAGAATGAAAACAAAGAAAAAAGAAAATTGTCTATTACCTTAAATAATGTCCAAAAATTAAATTTTTGTCTTTATCACTATGTGAAGTTCGAGAATTAGTTTTTTTATTTCACTTGTTTTCTCATTTCATTATGATACTACACATTTATGAATTTCTAATAATGAGGTGTTTGGTTATATTTAGAGGTGACCTCATTTAAATTGAGCCAGCTATCAATAAAACAAGTATGTAGTATAAAATTGATTTATTTTCTATCCAAATAGCTGACAGTTAATAGGTTGATAATAGGATTTACATAAGTAACATTCTCAAAAGAAATAGAATTTAATTCATGAAACAGTTACATGAAGGTTTTCTACACCTCTTATAAATCAGGATGAACTATATATATGGATATAAAGATCCCTTATTCTCAAGTGTTGTGTGCCATGTATATATGTAGCTAAACACTCAGGCATACAGTTACAAGAATTTTATCAGTACAATTTTGTCTTTTGTTTTGGACATCCTAGGATTTATTGGAAACATTGGTTTCTCATAGTGGTTGGCCACATATTTGTAACACCTTTTGAATTGGTGTCTTTATTCTTACTTAACTGTTAGATTGTTGATTAATTTTTTTGTTAAACTTTGTCTTCCCAACTGAGAGAATAGGTAGTGATAGAATGTTGTAGAAGTCCCTCCTTTAGCTTGTACTCTCCCTTTCATGTAAATGCTTAAGAGTTATTTTGAGAATCACAATTCCATGATTTAAAAAAGCATTGTATGGCTTATAAACAGGGCATTTTTTCTAAAGCTAATCTCCCTGTCCCCCATTGAATTAATATATTGACAAATAAAATAGTAGTTTAAGATACTGTTTTATTGATGTTTTTCTAATAATTTCCCAACTTCCATCTCTTCATTGCTACTATCTCAGGGGAATGCTGTCAGCTCTCTGAATTTACCTTTACTGTATTACCACATGTGCTGTTATTATCTGTGTCCTCCACATGGAAATTAGGTCTTCAAGGACAGAGGCATTACTTTGTTGAGTTAGGTGCCCTAACATCTAGTATAATGCTGGGAGACAAAAGTTTATGAAATAAGAATTGGCAGGTAGCAGTGACACTTACAGTGATTTTCTAAAGTTCTCGGAATTTACTATTATAGTTTCTCTTTTCCCTCATGTGGTATTATTTATTTTGTTTTATTTAGTAAACCTAATTTCTACATTCTTGGCACATTCATTTAATTACCATCATTCTTGGAGTACCTGCTATGTAACTTCCCAGGGATACAGGCTTCCAGAGATCTCCAAGAGACAGTCGATGAACTGGATTAGCATAGTCTACACTTTATCTGATTATGATGATAGTGTTTATTGGAAAAAATTATAGCAAGGAAATAAATAAGCAGTATGAGCTTGAGAGTCAGACCAGAACGTGAGTCCTGACTTTCCTTATCTGTAAGGTAACTGAGATACGGGTTTGTTAAATCAGGTTTTATATCTGTTATGTTTTTGTTATGAGGTTTAAATAAGAGAATGTTAATAGTGTGCATAGTATATAATTAATGGTCAGAAAACACTGTCACATATGTAAAAAGTCCCATAATCCATCTAGGTCATGTTTATTTTTATTTATTTATTTATTTTTTTGAGATTTAGGTCTTGCTATTTTTGCCTGTGGAACTGCAGGGCTCATGTTGCCCGGGGTACCACAGACTAAAGCAGTCCCCAGCCTCAGCTTCCCAGGTAGCTGGAATTACAGGCATGGGCCACCACACCCAGCTATTTTTTTGGAACTAGGTCTTGCTATGTGCCCCCAGTGGGACTTGAGTCCCTGGCCCTGGCCACAGCTTCATAGGCTGCTGCTTACAGGCATGTGCCACCATGCCTGGCTTTTTTTTTTTTTTTTTTTGATAACCAACCTTTGAGTCTTTCTAAAATTTTCAACCACGTTTTCACAGACATAGTAACTGTTGTTCATAATCACAATTTCATTGACTTATGTAATGCTATGTTATAAGATATACATAAATACACCCAACTCTTGGTAAGTTGATAGAAACAGAAATGTGGTAGTTTGGTGAAAAATAAGCTCAACAAGTGTTGAATATACAGAAGTTTATTAGAAACCTTTAGAAAGAGAACGAGAGTATTGGCTAATTTGCCAAATTGATCTCTTAAGGATATTGAATGACAGCAAATATTGTTTCTTTATCTTTCTTTAGCTCCGATTATATATATGTATGTGTTATACAGATGTTTAAACAAAGGTTTTAAAGATATGTAGTTCTAAAATCTCAATTTTATTTCAGCTCTGTCAGGGTTTTTTCATTTTTACCTTTGACTTTTCTTTGTATTCTGGCTCTTTGGCAGTGTGTAGTGTTTAGATTTACTCTCCCATTCTCTTTCTTCCAATATTTCTCTGTCTCCCAATATTTTCATCGGTTACTTTGTATTCTAGAACTCATGTTTTACCTTTATTAATTCCTGTTCATTATACTGTCCAATATCTATTACAAGTACTTTTCATCTGAAGAGTATTTTAATTCTGCAGTTGACTCTTGGCAGCTGTTGCTCACCTATTTTTATTTTTTCTCTGTTTTGCATCTTAGCCTTATCTCTACTTTGGTTTTTTGTTTTAGAAAGCCATGTGTTCTGCCTTGGGAGTGATGTTCCGCAAGTTTCAAACTGTATCTTGGAAGAAAAGTATTATTTGTCTACTATATGTCAGCAGCTTTACTTGTATTATTTAATTTCCCAGTTACTGTTAGAGCATATTATATTGTTCACATTTTACTAGTGAGGAAACTGAGGCTGAAAGTCACAGAGTTAGGATTTTGTGTGACCCTTATAGTTAGAGCAAAAGTTTCCTACCCTTCTTTCTGCATCCATGTTGCTTGCATGCTCTCATTATGTGCAGTGTTCTCAATAGCAGTATGTGCCTTGGACCCTTCTGGTGGTTGGACCAGTATGGTTTAAAAACCCCAGAAACTCTAATAATCCAGATGTTATTCTCATCCTTTATGATTGTTAAGTCACCGAGTCGATAAATACTTGGGTAACCTAAAATGGTTTCTATTTGTGTTGTGTATGCTTTTCAATTAGATGAGAATAACTGCTCATATTATTTCAATAAGAATAAACGGTGTTTTATTTTCCTGATACTAGAAGTAATATGGGAGAGTATAATATGTTTGGTCAGAGAACTGATAATAATAAAATTTCTTGAAATGGATAAAATGAACATTAGGAATGTGATTTGTGTGTGTGTGACTTTGTTTTAGACCCATTCTGAATCAGTTATGAACAATAATTCCCACATCTCAGTGACTTAAAACAGCAAAGATTGTTTTTGCTCATGCTTTGCAGTCACTGAGGATAAATTGCTGTGGAGTGTAGAGGGTAGGGGATCATGTGGTTTCCACTCAACATTGTCATCCTTCTTTTGGATCTTTTTTGGTACCTCACTAGATAACAGCCACTGCCTGGAACACTATTGGTTGCCAAGTGTAATGGTATTCTTTATGTTTTCTTTTAGATCACATGGCATACTTTTAATAATTTGGTGCACTAAATTGTGTTTTCCACACACAGTGGTTTTGTGATACCAGCTGAGTGTACTTATAGTTTAACTCAAGAATAACACTGCCTAACTGAAAATAGTGTCAGATTTTTCAGGTTAAAGAGCTCAGACCTACCAGACAGTTTTACCCTTTCAGACCAGTGGCACTTCTGACCTATGGAGTTTCCCATCACCAACTTTTTGGGTTAGATTAGTTTGCTAGAGTGACTCATAAAACTTGGGAAAACATTTTGTGCAGTAATCACCACAGTAAATCTCAGGACATTTTCATCAACCTGTACCCTTTAGCAGTTACTGCCCAGCACCTTGCCACCTACCTGGTCTCCAACAACAAATCTGCTTCCTGTCTCTTGGGATTTGCCTCTTTTTCATAGTTCATGTAAATGAAATCTTATCTTATATGACTCTTGTACTATGGCTACTTTCAGGATAAGGTTTTCATTCATGCTGTAGTACATATTGGTACTTTGTTACTTTTTATGGCTGAATATTTCACTTTGTGGATGGATTACATTTTGTTTATAGCCTGTAGACTTTATCAGTTGTTGGATGTTTCTATTTTTTGGCTGTTATAGACCTTGCTATAGTGAACATTCATGTATACATTTTTGTGTGACCGTACATTTCATTTCTCTTGGGTATATGCTAGGAGTAAACTGTTGTGTCATATAGTCACTCTGTTTAACTTTTGGATCAAATTCCTGAAAGACATGCCTGCCCCTGCAGGGTAAGTTGTTCACTCTTTGTCCTCTTAACCTATTGTGATTTTAATGTTCATGGTTCAGTCAGGACTGAACTAGAGCCATCATCTTACTCCAGGGGTGGGGGAGAAACACCCCACTGGGACCTCATGCTTTTCTGTTAAGATGAGCCCATCTTTTCTGGAATTTATGTTGTTACTTGAGGAAAATCATTGGTACTTTAAGGAATAGGAAGGAAGATGGAGTGCCTGACAGAAAAAATGAAAATTGCCTTGAGAGATGAGGTAACATTAACCATCCAGTCTGTGAGCAGTACATGGCTACATTCTAAGGACTTCACCCCCAGATCACTGTTGTCCCTGAAAATGTAACCTTATGCTACATTGACTGGAGGACACTGCAGCTTATAGCTGTTCAGGAGTGTCAGGACTACAGTCTTGTGAAGAGACAACACAAGAAGTACTGGAACTAAACACCCAAGGAACATGGGGTGTGGCTTTTCCAGGCAAAAGGGTCCATAATTGCTTTGCTTCGTGCAAATAAGTTTCAGTCACTGCAGTTCTTACTGATAGAAAGTTTAATTGGAGACGGTCGAGTTTCAACCTGGATGGGACTTGTAGGTGTGGTTTCATTTTCTTTTCGGCAGTGGATTGGTCTGGACATGCCCAAATAATGCAGGTGCCTGGATGTTCCTTGGATCTGGCCCTCCACAGCCTCTTGGCTCTGTTTGTCACCCAGATTGGGGAAAGCATCATGTTCATTTTTTTCTTTATCATCTCTGACTTAATAGGCTAATTGTCTTCTGAGATCATATAATTTATATCACAGAGTTCTAGCATAGTCATGAACTATTAACATTGCCTTAAGGTTGGAGGATTCACTGATGGATGCATATGCATAGAGTTTTCTTGAAGAGGGTGCCATAAACTATTCCATACAATTTGTTGAACTTGGATAAGGAACTGTGTTCTTCAATCTTCCTTTAATTAGACTGTGATAGTGACTCCAACATTTCTGAATCTGAAAAAGTTGCCTTAGAGCTTTGTCTACTCTGATTTTGTGAGACCCATAATGTTTCTGGGGTTTGGGATTCCTAGATGTTCTTGGGTTTTAGGGTTCCTAGTTCTTGATTGTGGTCATGAAGGATTTCAAAACCATGTCTTTAGCAGGAGCAAAAGCAAAGTTTATTTGGAGACTAATAATGATCAAGTAATAATTAATAATAATAAAAGTACATCCAGGGAGAGATCCTGGTGGACAGAGTACAGAGAAGGAGGGGAAGTTTACAAGAGATCCTGGCTTCAGTGGGGTACAGGAGGCTACTTGCTCTGTCATTTCCTGCTGTTTGCTGCATTGGTACTCCTAGGGTGTTGATTTGTCAGTCCAGGTGGCAGTTTCTAAGTCACTCTCCTTTCTGCTGTGCTCCCTGGGAGCAGCTTTAGGAGCAGTAGCAGTAGCTTGAGGTGTGGGGGTCTCTCTGCTCCCTTTTCCTACTTTTTGCTCTCCTTAGTCCGTAGGTTGGGATAGGAGAGTGCCTTTTTGCCTTGATTTCGTCAGCTGTGGCAGGTGTTTCTTGGGGTCCTGTACACTTTGCCTATTAATTTTCCTTTAGGCAATAACCTTCGTGCTCTAAACTGTATAGCAATAACTTATATAAAATAGTTGAGTCAAAAAGACTTTTGACTTGGAAGATTGTTAATATGACAACAGTCCTGGGAAGATATGTTTTAAGATAGCATTTGGAATAAAGATACATTGCTTCCTTTAAATGTGATTAATTTGTCAGAATGAGATCTCTTAATGATTTTCTAGCCAGATGTTTTGCATTTAACTGTGTTTGACATATAGTAAACTGAGTAAATATTTGTTGAAGAATGAATCACTTCAGGACTGATGTAATAGAAATAACATTCACCTGTGGGACAGTTTGATAGTAAAATCCAGGGCATTAAGCATTGGGCTCTAGAAAATAACACAGAATTATTCTCATATTGTGAATGTGCAACCAAGATCAGTGAAGTAAATATGTTTTTTGAAATACCTTAGCCAAAAAGGAAGGGAAGATCTGCTTGGAAATGGAAGGAAAAAGTATTGGAAAAATTAAATGTAAATGTAAAGTCTTTCATGAGTACTAAAAGTGTTTTAAAAAATGTAGGGATATTGTTGGATAACCCAGCTTCATTTCATTTTTCAAAAATGAGAAAAATTTGCAAAAAAGGAGAGAAATTTGGCGATAAACCGCACATTATCAATACTACTTTTCCAGAATCTTTTTGTATCCTTGTTCTTCCTTCATCTTTACAAAGCATAGAAGCACCCTAAATGTTCTTAGCTAAATTTGTCTTTAGTTAATAAATTGGTATTGATATTTGTTGATCTGTTACCCACTCTAGTATTTTCTTTATTAAATCTTATTTTGCAAATGGGAAGACCAAGTAGGGAGACATGCCTTCCCTAGAATGAAGAAAGAAAGAAAAAAAAACCAAAAAAAAACAAAAACCACTGTAAAAGTGGGCAGTCAGAACTGATAAAAGATTTGAGTGGAGGCTGAGAGGACTAGTAGCCTAGATTTAGACTTTGGTGGTAAGAATCCAGGATAATAAACAAATCTAAATGTAGGTTTAGATTTATAGAGGAGGCTCTCAGAAGAAAAAAGTTGTAGGGATTTCTTGGTCATAGTTTGGGCAACTAAGAGTTGCATTAGTAGTTAGGGTTCAATTAAGGAAGCAGAGCTGCTGTGATATTGTGAATAAGGGATTTATTAAAGGAATAAGACCATACACAGCAGTTGGAGAAGCTTGGAAATTGGAGTCTCTTAAGGGGGAATTGGACTCATAAGAGGATCAGCCTATTTGAAGCAGTGGTACAGTGGACAAGTCAATTTGCAGGTGAATGTGCAGATATGCCTTGCTTCTGGAGTAGGACCAGGTAGTAGAGCTGGTGGAAAGACTATGGAAAGTGTTGCCTCTGCATATCTACCTCTTCTATGTTCCAGAGTTAGGCTTTTGGTTGTAGACTTGATATTGCTATTTGGGCAGCAGCAGGGTTGACAATCAGGAGCTGCGGGCAGAACAGGGGAAAGAAGGCAAAATGGAATCCACCAGCAACTCTGCATCTGTCAATCATCATCTGAGAATAATTTCCTCTTTGGTCAGCTTTAACCTAGAACCTCTTGGCAAGAGGATTCTTGGAGGTAACCAAGTTGATATTGTACAAACTTCCACACCAGGTGAGGGTCAGGCGTGTGGAACCACAGTGGGGATGGGTGGGGTAGATTTCAAATCTATGGACTCCACAGTGATATTTTATAGATATAAGTTCATCCTACTGATAACAAGTTCTTTAAATTCTCCAAGTAACTTTCCTCTGTAAAATGTGGAGATATATATTTACCTGACAGGATTGTTGTGAGAATTAAATAAAATGTTCATAAACCATTTAGCAGAATATCAGCATAATACAAAGTATAGTAAATGGTAGCATTCCTTATTTGTAGTAATTGTAGTTGTAATGAGAGTTGACTGAGAAATAGAAGGATGTTATTGAAAAGGGAGTGAAATGGAGGGAAGAGAGGTGATTAATGGATATTAGAATAAAGTGGATGATGTAGTTCCTATATATGAGAATGTTGTAATCTGGTAGCAGAGGACACATAAACATAGAATAGTTAGGTTAGCTATTATATAAGTTATATATACAATAGCTATTATATATGTTTTATATATTTAATATATAGTTACATTTATATTAAATATATATATAATAGCTGTTATATCTTTTGGTATCCTTTAAGAAAGATGACCCTTTGTCATGAGGGGAGAGATAGCAAGTATTTATTCCAGTGTGATGTTAATGTATATGAAATGCCTAGCACACTGGAGTCAGCAAGGGTCATTATGTAGAAAAAAAGGAATATTTCAGCAAAGAACGACATAAAAGTTAGGAGTCAGCAAGGTGTGCAGTGCTTTATTAGCACTACTCAAGTCTGTTGACTCTTCTTTGCTTTTGGTAGTCTGTTGGTAATTTCTGGAGATTGTTTTTGTTCCTGCTTGTCTATTGCCCACTGCTCTACAGGTAGTTATGAGGACCAGTTTGTGCTAATTTGATGATCATTCGATATTTGGAAATGGTACCCAGAAGATCTCTGTGGTTAAATAACTTCAGTCACTCTCTTCTATTATATGTTGTACTACTTAGTATTATAATTCTGCCTTGTTCTTTTCAGTTTCCTGAATTAAGCATTTTATTTTTCTTTTGTGCAATTGATATTTACCGTGCTTACCAGTTTCTTGCTACTTTTTGTTTTCCTGGAATCATGTCCCTTCTTGAAGTACATCTTTTAGAAATTCTTCAGGTAAGGACCTGGTGGGTCAAATTATGAGGTTTTTTTTTTGTTTGTTTGAAGTCTTTACCTCTTTTTTAACTTTAAAAAATGTTATTTAAGTTGTAACATGAAAATCTAAAATGTTGGTTATTTATCCCTTAGCATTTTGATGATGCTATTCCATTCTGGTTTTTGCCATTCATTCAGGGGGTTTGTAGATATTTTATTAATGATGTGTTTTATGATTTTTTTATTATAAATAATAAAATATGTTTATTATGTTGCTAGAGAAAACATTTTTATTATGTTGGTAGATCATATATAATTGACTTTTGAATGACAATAATTCATATTTTTTCTTACTATTTTTAGTTTAAAATATTTATTGACAATCCTAGGAAACTAATAAAAAGTCTTTTAAGAAATGTGTAATTTAGTTTTAGTTGTTCACATGCACAGTAAAAATGCTACTAAAGTGGACTACCTTCCTTAAGACAAACATAAATTAGTCATTATTTCTGAAATCATAGACCTTGATTTTGGGGGGTTAGGGAGGAGACAGACATTAAGATGACTGAGTGATTTATTATACAAACTGGCCTGCCTCTTTTAAAAAACAAACAAACAAAAAAACAAACAAACAAAACAGGTAGATTTATTGAGAATACCCTGCTAAAGGGAGCAGTTGACAAGACAGAAGGAGTCTACTGTCCAAACTGGCCTATCTTTGAGAGTGAAAGGAGGTTGTTTCAGTAATTATCCTGGGCTAACAAAAATAAGTGGGACTGTCCTTAGCAAACTGGGATGTATGGTTTACCTGACCAGATGTGCAAATAAATAAGTAGAGTGAAATATATACAAAGTACCATGAAATTTGATATCATGGGGATATGATAAATAATATTACAAAATACAAAATGTTAAACACAGATGTACAGATAATAACATAATCATATCCTGAAGCTTAATTTATGATAGTAATAATACCTTCTGATCTTACAAGAATGCAGTGTACCTAGATATCAACTCAGCCCAATGAAAACATGACAGAAGCCACAGTTGGCAAAAAAATCTTAAATTCCATCTACATACCTGTCCTTCAAGAGGTTCCTGTTGTGCTCTGCCTGGTCTGCTGTGGCTTAGAAGTGCAGGTCCTCACCCAGTAAAAGGACATTATTCCAGGAAAAAGATGAGACCAGTGGGCCAAGCTTTGATCTACAACTTGCAGTAAGAGGAAGTTTGAGTGATTGGAGCAGGAAAGGGAGATAGGGAGCAAGGCAGTGGTGTGAAGGTTCACTATTGATAAGAGAACCAGACCTAAGGGGGACAATAACTATACAAAGGTGACTGATTTGTGAATTAATTAAAAAATTTAGTTTCATATTGGTTTAGAAGACCATATCCAGAAATGGGAGAAATGAGGGTGGCAGTTAGAGGTTTTGAGGATGTTTGGAGTCAGTATTCCTAAAAAGGAGGGAAGGATGGGCATTAAAGGACCAGACCTCTGACCTAGGAAGTGAGATCTAGGAAGTTCTTTGGAAAAGGCAAGTAAGTTGAGTTGACTGTTAGATGTGTGCTCTTATGTTATGGTTGTAAGGAAAGTCAGATGTGATATTTATTTAAGGTATTGGTTACAGGGTAACTTACATACAAAATGTGTGTTAGGTGCTGTGGGCGATATAAAGATAGTATAATGTTTCTGCTCTCAGGAAACTTGCTCTGTAATGAAGATGAAGCCAGTTACACAGACAAACTTTTTGCATTGCAAGGACTAAGAGGGATTATGATTTGATTGGATAGGAAGTGATACACCTTGGGATATTATATTGGGGTTGGAGATTCTAGCATTACATACTTACTTCAGAGTTAACTGAAAGTACTATGTTTGATATTTTTGGGAGTTTTGATTTATAGAGTGAGCAGTAGAAAATGTTCAACTCCTACCTGCGCTGTACTCAGTATAATCCTATTTTGACTACAACCTTGTTCATGAATTTATTTTAGTACTAAGGTATAAATATTTGCCTACAAAGCACTGGTGAGGGGGTAGTATGTATAAAGGAAGACTGGGCAGTAGGGCAGCAAAGGATTGCTTCCAGTAGACTTGGGGAATTTGAACATCCTGCTATGCTATGGGTGCCAGAATTGTGTGAGTGAGATCCACAGGCTGACTGCTTGGTCTTTGTGTCTCATAGAGTTTTGTGTCCACTTTCATGCTAGCCTGTATTTAAGCATTAGATATAGTGCTGGCCACAGAATGTAGTTGTTTGGAGAGTAGGTCAGAAGTTGGTCTTCTTTTCCAAGCATGGTCTTAATCATGGGTTTGTTTGCTCCTGTTATTGGTAAAGTGTTTGAGCTCCAGTTTGTTCAGGTCTTTATTTTTTGCTCAATGATGGGGAGTGGCAGGTGTTTCGGATATCTCAGCCTGGGCTTCAAGTGGTAGCCTCGTTTATAAGGAGATCCAGATTCTGTGACTGGATTGAGGCTGTATCCATTCTATATTAAGAGCTTCAGGCTCAAACCATTAGTACTTTGTTCCCTCAAAGGCACACAGTGGTGATCTGTCCTGTTACCACTCTAGACAGGTTCACTTAGTTTCTCCTACCCTTTTCAGCTGCACCGGTGCTCCTAAAGTGTGCTAGTCATCTCCGCCACCCCTCCCCCTCCCGGTTATTCGACTTTGTTTTACAGCAATTTAGTTATGAGAATCTGAAGGTGAGCCAGGTACCTTCACTCTGATTCCATCTTGATGAATTCTCTAATACGTTCATTGCCTTCTTGCTTCTAGGGATGATTATTTTTTGCCTGTTTGTTTTTTTAATTTGAATGAAACATGCTTTTCTAGGTTTTTGACGGGGAAATGGTGTATTTTGTAATGTTTCATTTGAAATCATTTTGAAAAAACAAACTCTCTCCCCATCTCTCCATCTTTGTAGGCTGGCTCTGTGATAGACTGGATTTTCCCTAATTAGCTAGGTATATTCTTGGGTTTATAATCAACCAGTGTGAAGATAGAGTCTTCTTGGATTTTTTCTCAACATACCTCTTTCCAAATCTCTCTATAGAGTCTTCATTCCTACTTGTTTTTAAAGGTCCAAATTTCCTAAGGAATGTTACCTTCCTAGCGTATTCTCATCTCGGGGGTCCTGGAGGTGCTCATGTGTCTCTGCTCATAATCTCTTGTCCGGACTTCTGCAGGTCTGTATGTATACCCGCTGCAGTCTACCCAAGTGCTACTGGCTTTGTCATCTGAGCTCCCGATAAGGTATAACAGAGTAGTCCTTTTAGGAACTCTGGCTGCTTAGAACACTGCAAATAAGATTTCTCTGTTGCTTCTACTTAGAAATAGGAATTGGGCTGCCATTTCTTTGAGACCAACACTGAATTGGAATTTTATAGAGCAAGGTCAAGTAAAAATGCCACAAAATTTCTTACTATATTGAATGCAGCTTTTACTTACTTACCTTGGTTTTGTAGTTATCTAACCATTTTCCAGAGATCCTGTAAAATTATTTTTGCTAGTCTGGTTTGTTTTGAGAATGAGGGTTTGGAGCATCATAGTCGATCACATTGGTTATATTATCCCTCAGGATCTCATTTATCCACTGTATAGATCTACTACATTTTTCTCATCAGTTCCTCAGTTGATGGACATTTGAATTGGCTCTAGTTTTTGACTCTTATAAATAATGCTGCAGTAAATCCATTTGGTTTGGAGGGAAAGATACTTTATGTATCAAAAAACGCCCTATTTGATAACATTTAAATCTGTATGTGTGTGTGTGTATTGAGCAGTATAGTGCAAAAATGACATTTGTAGTGTTAGAATTAGATAATTTTATAATATGCATCTCTTTTTAGTTAGTACTATAATTTTGTCTGGAAATCCTGATCCACGTTTACAGATATGTAAAAAGTTAATTTGTTGCCTTCTATATGGATGATCTATTACTATGTAACAAATTTCTTAAAAATTCAGGGTTTTAAAACAGAAAATGAACTGGTAGTGGTGGCGCAGGCCTGTAATCCCAGCTACCTGGGAGGCTAAGGCTAGGGATCACTTGAGTCTGCAGGTGGGTTTGAGACAGCCCTGGGAAACATAGCAAGACCTAGTCTCTTAAAAAAAAAATCAGGAAATAGAGAATGAATCAGAAAATAAAATAAATGTAATCATGGGATGTAATAATGTTACAATAGGTTTCTTTAAAAAATAAACAAAATATTTATTTTCTCACAGTTGATAATAGAATAGGAATAGGGGCACAGGTTATCTGGGTGCTTCTGCCTCACTATTTCTCATAAAACTGCAATTAAAAAATGGCAAGGCTATAGACACTTTAAGGCTCAACTAGGAGTTGACCTGCTTCCTAGTCTATTCATTTGCTTTTGGCAGGCCTTACATTGCTACTGGATGTTGACTGAGATCCCCATTGCTGTGTGATCTTTTCCATAGGCAGTTTAAGAAGTTTAAAGAAACAGTCTGCTTTCTTTAGGTGAGGGGGGGGAGGGAGGGAGAGAGGAGAGAGAGAACGAGAGAGAACATGTGTGCTAGTTGGAAATCAGTGTCGTCACCTAATCCAGAAATGACATCTGTTTTTTTCCCCCCCTCCTGTAGTTTATTTATTTACTTATTTTTAAAGAGGTAAATAAGACCATGAATACTGGGAGATGGGATCATTAGGCACCATTCCAGAAGCTATCTACCATGCTCTCATATGTTTTCAATATGTTATTTTGTTGAAATGACTGCTTATAATTGAGGTTTTGGTACCTCAGTTATGTTATAGAGGCTTTCTTAGTTTAAGTCTAAATATGGGTACCATGAGGTGTTAGTATAAGTTATTTTTTCTTTTGAAAATTTCAAAAGATAATGGGGTATTAGTGATAATTCGAATTATTAGATTTCAGAAATGGACTACTTTAAATATTTTATTTAGATCTTGGAAAATGAAACCATTTATAATCAGTTTTAAAAAGTTTTCTATGATACATTGAATGTGGATCTTTGCTTTACATTGAATTTTTGTAGGCTGAAGTGTCATGCAATACTTTCCATTTACTGTTGATTTCTCTTGGCACACTCTTATAGATCTCTTTTAACTTATGACTTATTCATATCAATTAAATGAAATGTCAGCATTATTCTTATAGACACAAAAGTTAATATCTTACTAGGACAGGTTAAGACATTTAGATTGAGTACCACTTTTGATTGTCATTTGTAGGTGAAGACAGGGATTAATAAGATTATCTTTGATCTCAGTGACTTCCTGATATGCTTACAGAGGATACTTAATTATAATAAAATTTCTTTTATCTCCTCTTGCTTTCTCCCTTCCAGTCTTCTCTCTCTCTCCCTCCTTTCCTCTCTTCTTTCCTTCCAAGGTAGAACTCATATACTGAGAAATTAACCATTTATTTATTTACTGACTTACTGACTTACTTTACTTACTTAAATTACTTTACTTACTTACTCTCTCGCTCTTTTTTGCCTGTGGAACCGCAGGCTCACGTTGCACCTGGTACCATGGACTCACTTTGCCTGTGGTACCATGCACTCAAGTGATCCCCAGCCTCAGCTTCCCAGGTAGCTGGGATTACAGGTGCACGCCACCACGCCCAGCTATTTTTTTGGGACTAGGTCTTGCTATGTGCCCCCGGCAGAACTCGAACTGAGATCCCTGGCCCATAGGCTGTTGCTTACTGGCATGAACTACCATGCCCGGCCAAAATTAACCTTTTAAAATAAGTATATAATTCAGTATTTTTTAGTATATTTACAGAATTGTGCAGACATTACCACTATTTCAGAATATTTCATCACCCCAAAAGATACTTTATCTGCCAGTTTTTTATCATTCCTGTATTCCATTTTGGTTATTTCCCATATTCCAATTCTTAGAAACCACAAATCTGCTTTCTGTCTCTGTACGTTTGCCAGTTCTGAGCATTTTATATAAATGAAACCATAAAACATGGAGCCTTTTGTGTCTGACTTCACATCCATGTTGGAATATGTATCACTTCATTCTTTTTAAATGTCTGAATTTTCATTAATTTGATATTTGAGTTTTCACACTTTGGTTGCTGCATTGAATGTTAGTATACAAATTTTTGTGGAGTTACATAGTTTCAGTTTTCTTGGGTACATTCATAGCAATGGAGATGTTTAAGTTTGTCCACATTTTTGATTCTTGCTAGTGCCTTTTTTAAAATTATAGCTATTCAAGTTGTATATGTGAAGTGATGTGTCACTGTGGTTTTATTTGCATATCCCTGATAACTGATGATACTACATCTTCTCAAGTGCTTACTAGTCACTTGTGTATCTTCTTTGGAGAAATGTCTCCATTTGCCTGTTCTGTGGTTGGATTAATTGTCTTACTAAGTTGTAATGGTTCTTTGTATATATTAGACAGTTACCAGACTTGTAAGCATTTTCTTCCATCGTGTGGGTTGTATTTTCTTTCTCTTCACCATCCCCATTGAGGTACAAAATTATTTAATTTTGATGAAATCCACTTTCTTTCTTGATTTGTTATTTGTACTTTCTAGAAATGATTCTTTTAATAATCTTTCAAAAATGATTTCTTTTTAAAACCATTGCCTGATCCAAAATCCAGATTTCTGTTTCTAAACATTTCATTTGTTTATTTTTTCATATTTAGGTCTTTGATTCATTTTGAATTAATTTTTTGCATATTGTTTGAAGTAGGGGGTCCAGTTTTGCATGTACCTAATAACTACTTGTATTGCACCATTTGTCGAGTATTCTCAATTGTGTTGTCATTCTTGTCAAGTTGACTTTGACTATAATGTACTGCTGACCTCTTAATTCTGTTTTACCCATTTTTGTACTTAGGTTGGTAGTCACTGATCTAATTACTGCCACTTTATAGTAAGTTGTAAAATAAGGAAGTGTGAGTTCTCTAACTTTAATTTTTTTTCTCTTTAGGAATTTTTTTCTGACTTAATTTTTCTTTGACTATTCAGGACTCCTTGCAGTTCCATATGGATTTAAGGATCAGCTTTTCTACTTAAGCAAAAAACAAAAGGCCACTGGAATTTTGATAGATATTATATTGAATTTGTAAGTTACTTTGGGAGTATTGCCATTTTAAAAATACTGCCTTCCAGTTCACAAACACAGGATGTTTTTCCATATCTTTGGATTTACTTTAATTTTTTTAAACAATGTTTTACAGTTTTCAGTGTACAAGACTAGTGAATTTTTATTAACCATATTCCTAAGAATATAGGAAGAAAGTTTATCCTTTTTTATCCTATTATAAATGTAATTGTCTCTTCATTTCATATTGTTCATTTCTTGTGTATAGAAAAGCAGCTTATATATGTGTATGGATCTTGTATCCTGCAGCTGAATGGAACTCATTCATTAACTCTTGAGTGTTTTGTGAATTTCTTAGACTTTTCCATATACAGTGTTGTCACTTGCAGTGGTGGTAATTTCCTTTTATTCCATCATCTTGTGATTTTCTTTTATTCCATTATCTTGGGATTTTCTAATCAGAAAATATTGGCTATTTTTATTTAATAGTAAATACTTGATATTCTTTTATTTTATTATTTTATTAAAATAAAAATATTTTTTACTAAGTATTTCTCCAGTAAATATTAAATAGGAAAGTGGACATCCATCCTTGTTCTTCGTCCTGATCTTAGGGGATATGTAGTCAACTTTCACTGTTAAGGGTTGCTGTGGGGTTTTCATGAATATCCTGTTATCAATTTGAGGAAGTTCCCCTCTTCTATTCGTTGTCTTGAATATTATAAAGGCACTGGGTTTTGTTGTGGAAAAGTTTCCATTTTTTTTTTATAGGTATCTAGATTTTTAATTTTGTCTTGATAATTTCTAATAATTGGTTTCATCTAGATGGTCACATTTGTTCATATAGAGTTGTTCATGTTTCCCTTTTATCATTTTTGTAAGCTGGATGGTAATGGTGCTTTAATTCCTAACTTTGGTTATTTCTGTCTTCCTTCTTTTTTCCCTTGGTTAGTCTGGCTAAAATTCTGTGAACTTGTACTAAACATAAAATAAAGTTCCTAGCACATAACAAAATTTATTGATCTTTTCATAGAACCAGTTTTTTTTTGTTTCACTGATATAAAAAAATCTATTTTCATTTTCTAGGTGATTTCTACTCCTGTTGTTTCCTTCCTTCTGCTTTCTTGTGCTTAAAGTGCCCTTCTTTCTCCAATGTGTGAAGGTATAAGGGTAGATTATTGATTTGAGAGCTTTAAATATTTATCATAACAAATTTATCTGAAAGTTGTACTTTAGGTGCATCCAGTAAATTTCAATGTTTCATTTTCATTTTTGTTTTTCTCAGTATTTTCTAAGTTCCCTTGTTCTTTTTGATTTGTTGGTTCTTTAGAGATACGTTCTTTGCTAAATAGCAATACTAAATACATATTTGTGAAGTTTCTCATTATTTTTTGAATTTTTGTCAGGGAACATCATTTGTATGGTTTCAGTCCATCCATACTTGCTGAGATAAGTTTTGTTTGGAAATGTTCTACATGCATTCTCAGAATGTATATGCTTTTTTGGGGGGGGCTTAAGTGTTCTATAGATGCCTTTTAAGTCTAGTAACTTTATTCTGCTTGAGTCTACTGTTTTCTCATTAATTTTGTACTGGTTTTATTCATTATGAAAATGTGACACTGAAATCTCTTATTTTTGATTTCTCTTTCTCCTTTCAAGTCTAGAATTGGCCATATTTTTGTTATAAATATCCTTTGTCTCTATTAACAGTTTTGTATTATATTTGATTGTTTAGCATAGACTTTGCATATCTGTTTAGTCTGCATGGCATTTTTTTATACCTTTACCTTCACCTATTTTTAAAAATGTAAGCTATGCCTTTTCCTTTTTTTTTTTTTTTTTTTTTTTTTTTTTTTTTTTTTTTTGGT
>PVHY01015181.1:0-36548 GCA_004024945.1 Uropsilus gracilis
TTATGAAGCATCCTATATCTGGTGGATTTGCAGCCTCTGAACATCTGTCGATTCCACATAACCCAACAATGTTCTACAGAAGATCTGAGCTATGCAGAGCAGCCCTACTCCTCACTTCTGCTAGGGAGCATAGAGGTTCTGTCCAGAGCAGGTTGGAGTGAACCTCAAAGAGATCAACACTCTATCCCTGCTAGATTTGACAAATGAAGGAAAGTGTCTCGCCTGGTAATTCTGGTATTGAGATAAACTCTGTCTCAATCACACTTGGACATAATTGACTTCATTATACTAGTTATAGTGTAACCCAGTGCCATTCAATCCACTTAAGTATGCCTTTGAAATTACTCCCTGTGGGCTATCTTACTTGCTAAAACCATGAGAAAAGAGATCTCATTTATTGACTTCTTACCCTAACATTTGCTACTTTTCTTATTTTAATGTAAAATTGGCATTAAAACTTTTAGACCAAGACATATGAAATGGTTATATATTAAGTCATATAAGAATCAAGAGCTTCATAAAATGTAGCAAAAAGGGGATATACTGATTAAGTATAAAGTATCCTTTTATCTCAAAGTGAATGTGGTATTTTGAATAAAAAGGATTGATTATGAAATTTGGTAGAGAATGAACTAATATTTCTGTTCAATTCAGATTGTATTCGGTCAATAACAAACCATTTTGGAAAAGAAAAAAATGTTTGTTTTATTTAATTGTCAGAAGTTCTATTGGCCAGTTTTTCATAGATCCTTTTACCTTTAGGTGAACTATCAGTCATAAACTTTTTCATGGTTTTACAACTAATAGAGCTGTAAAAAATTCACATTGCATAGTTAAAATAAACATGTTTACCAATTTTTTTTTTGAGATTCATATAGAACTTTTAGTCCAGTTTATTTAATATGATGGTGTAATTCTGAAGTATTTAGTTTTTAGTTAAGAGAGTTTTGCAGTTATATATGCACAGGGAGAAAAGCAGCAAAGCTGAATAAGTATTGAGCTGAATGCTAGAAGAAGGAGCATATGGCCTTCATCTTATTTGAGACTGTTCTGCAGACAGATGTTGAGTGGTGAAATCTAATGAATAACAAGGAGGACAGAAAAATAGGAGCTGTAGAGAAGTTAGTAATATAATGAATAGACACTTGTAACTAGAAGACACTCAAATAATTCTTAATTAAAATAAGTCACTAAAGTAATTGAGAAACTGCAAAAGAATTAGTTGGTTTCTCAAAAAGCAAGCATAGGGTTGGCATGAGATGTGAAACTCAAGAGAATTGAAAACAAGCATAAAAATCTGCATAGATGCTCATGACATCATTATTCATACTAGCTGAAAAGAGGAGCTAACTCAAATGTCCATCAACTATAGCACATATAAATATAATGTGGTCTATGCATATGGCAAAATATTATTTAGCCATATACATAACTAAGATGTGCATACTGGCTTCAGTGGTTTATTTTATTGTCAGAGTCCTAAAGAGTGTGACCATGTGTGAGTGTGCCCTGCAGTAGAGAGGTCTGTTCACTCTCATGCATTGGGCCCCACATGACACCTGAGCTGCTGTGATAGATTTTAAACACTCAAGACACTAAATGCAAAAAACATACTGGAAAATGTATATAAGTTATATAAGTTACTGTTGACAATTAGTGGTTTGGATCTTTAGACATTTGGAGATATTTTAAAATTCTCTTTGGTTATTGAGATGACATTGGTTTAAAACACTATTGTTTGAAGGGTTTATATCTTACTACACCACACTACCATTGAAGGATGTAAAAGCCTCCACCACATTTCATGCTCCCCTCTCCACATAATTTTCTACATCCAACCCTTCCTCACTCATGGCATCATCTCTAAAGTCATATTTCTAGGGTTTTTTTTTTTTTTTGATATAATTCTGCTTCGCTTTGTTTCTTTGAATTCCACATGAATGAAATCATGTAGAATGTGTCTTTTTCTTTCTAACTTATTTCACAGAACATAATCCTCTATTTCCAACCTGCTATTACAAATGACAAGGCTTCTCACAGTTGTCTTTTCCTGTATTTTCATAGCTGAGTAATATTCCACTGTGCATATGTCATATCTTCTTTATTTACACATCTGAACCTGGGCACATTGGTTGTTTTCATGCCTTCATTATTTATGGGCTTTACATTTCCCCTCTACCCCATTCCTTCTAATTTCTTGTCCCTTTCACTCCTCTATTTCTTTTAAACTCAGAGCCCTCAAGATATTTTTTGCTGTCCACTGGCTTTAAAAATGATTTTGTTACCAAATTGTCTATGATGTAAATGTTCAATATTTGCTTTTCTTGTTCTAAATTACTTTGCACACATAATTCTTTCAAATTTCCTCTATTTTGTTGTAAATTGCTGCATTGCATGCTTTCTGATTGCTGTATAATTGCAGTGTAGATATAAAAAAAAAATCTCCTTTGTTCAACTGCCCATTGATGCACACTTAAGGTTCCAAATCCTGATATTGTAAACAATTCTGTTATGAACATATTCAACATATTGCTTTTGTGTTGAAGGTTTCATATCCCTTGGACATATGCCTACAAAGGGAATTGCTGAATCAATAGGGTATTTCAGTCTTTATTTTTAAAAGTAAATTCAGATTGCTTTCCATAATTGTCAAACCTATTTAGATTCCTATGAACAGTGTAGTAAGTTGTTTTTCCTCTTCATCCTTTCTTACACTGGTTGCTGGGAATCTTTTCCATATGTACGACTCTCATAGGGGTAAGAAGATATTTTATTTTAGTTCTAACCTGCATTTCACTTGTTAGAAGTTATGATGAGCATTTTTTTAATATCTTTTGGGCTTTTGCATGTGTTTTTCAGGAATTGTCTATTCATATCTGCTATTTTATTAATTGGGTTACATATTTTATTGATTTTTGAATTGTGTAAGATTTTTAAAATAAAAATCTCTAAGATTTTTAAAATAAAAATCTCTAAGATTTAAAAAAAATCCCTAGCAGCTATATATTAAATAAATACTTTATCTTACTCAATAGAGTGACATTTTAATTATCTTCTAAATTTAATTTGCTAAAATAAAATGACTTTATAAATAATTTTAGAACTCTCTATACTCAATATGGTTTTTAATTCCATTGCTATAAGGGTTCAGTCACCAAAAATATCTTTATAGTTGATATCACTAGTATCACTAGTATATTTTCTTTGCATTTTATTGTAAATAAAATGTATCACAAGTATATTCTCTCCTTTGCATTTTATTGTAAAAGGTGTTTTATCTAAATCTTTAACAAACTTGAAGTCCCCCCCCCCATTGGTACTAGGTAGGATTCTAATTTTATCTTTACGTATTGTTTTCCAATTTTCCCAGTATCATTTATTAAAGAGACTTGTTTGAAATTAAGAAACCTGATATTTCTATTTCTCTTCTTTTTTCTTAGGATTGTTTTTGCAATTAAAGAATTTTTGTGATGAAAACATTCACACATGTTTTCATATTTTTTCTTCACTATCTTTGAAAAATATGGCAGGTGTTTTGACAAGGTTGCTTTAAAGTTAAATATCATTTTCGTCAGGATACTCATTTTATTTATATTGCTTTCTTCCCATTCATGTGTTTGAGATATGCCTCCATCTCCCTATATCACTATATAAGTTCTTTAATAACAGCTTCTCATTCTCATTATATAGGTTTTTATCTCATTTGTTAGATTGATTTCACAATATTTAATTCTTTTTGGAGCTATTATAAAGTTCTTTTTTAAATTTCTTTTCTTTTCATATTAGTTTGTATACAAAAAGTTTATGGATTTTTTGGGTGTATTTTTAAAACTTACACTTTGGTTTATTCATATATTGTTTCTAATAACTTTTTGAATGGGGTCTTTAAGATTTTCCATATATAATATCAAATTATTTGCAAATAGTGACCATTTTAATTTTTCTTTTCTAACTCATATTATGTTTATTTCCTTTGTGTGTTAACTCTTCCCAGAACTTCCGGTACTAAGTTCAACAGAAATGGTGGCAATAGGTATCATTGTTTCCTATTTTTAGAGGACATATTTCACATTTTTTGCCTGAATTTACATTTTTTAAGTCAATGTATTATAGTCTGTTGGGACCCAGTATTCTCAGGCTTCCATTTCTTAATTAGAAGACCTACTCTACAAGTTGCTGTGTGGTGAAAGATGAGAGGGAACCCAAATCCTCTCCACTAGACCTTTTTGAAATGTTGCTCTTATAAAACAAAGTAGTGGAGGTGAGAGATGTCAACTATCTGTCCTTTGTGACTTGTCCTATCACTCTAGACTGGCAGTGGGAGACACATTCTATGGTCCCTACTGCTCAGAAAGATCTTCTGTCTCTGCATGATGGGCACAGCTGGGGTTCATATACCACCAATGACTGCTGTTTCCATTTACTATATGGCCTTAGAACAATTTCCAGAGACTTAAAGGGATGCGTTTTTTTAATAATTTCCACCAGCTAAATTATCATTTTGTCACTATGCTCTTTGCACCACCACTTCGAAAGTCACAACCCATCTGTTATTAATTAATAAAAACAAATGGCAAGCCGGTACAATCATGAAGTTTTAAATATAAAAGCATGAAGCATTATAGCTTTCTATCCTCTCAATAATAACAAATGTATCTTTTGATGAGGAACAAATAAATATTTGTGTGATTTATTTAAGAATGAAAGTTAAATATGACTGTTTCACTAATTTAATCATAGGGTAACTAAGAATTGCAAACATATAAAGAAAAATATTGACAAACTATTTTCAAAACAAATAACATATTCTTGAATGGCAATATGTCCCACTGCTAACATATTCATTTTCCCAAAATTAAACTGTGATCATATTCAACATCACTAAACTTACTTTCAATGGTCTGATAAAGTTGAATTTAAAATTTATTTAGCAAAGAAAATGTGTGAAAATAGTCATGAAACTGTGGGAAAGTATGTGGAAATGAAAGTCTTTTCGCCCATCACATTGAAAAACATATTGAAAATCTAAAATAAAATACTACCAAGAAATGAAAAAAATAAGTCTATACAATAAATCTGAATATAGGTGGCAAAGATCACATTTGAATTACTGGACAAAAATGAACAATTTAATAAATAAGGGTAGGAGATTAATGTCATGTTAAAAATGAGAATCATATGTGTTCCATATATAAAATAAAATGTATCTAATGAAACAATAAATACATGCACTTCTCATTCTAAAAATAATGGGAAAAAAACCTGGAGGAATAAATCAATAACATTAAGAAAAGCCATAATACGAAAACATAAATGCAAATCATAAAATGCTGATATAGTTGACTGCATTTATGCTAAAATTTTGTGACAAAATCTGCCATAAATAACTCAGAAGTAAATTAATAGAATAAATGAGAAAATACTATCAACTTAAATATGTAAGAATTCTTACATATAAATAAGAACAATTACACTATATAATAGAGAAAAAGATGAAATATGAGAAGGAAATCACTAGAACAGCAACAGGAAGAAGAAATTATCTTGTCAATATTGAAAAAGTTTCTCTACTACACTGTTAATCAGTATAATACATAAAAAATAATAAATTATTATGTTTAGCTTTAGCAAAAATACTTAAGAATGAACTACACTTTTTTTTGATGTTGTTTGTAAATGACATATTTATTGGTACATTTATTTGTTCATCATCTATCTAATCTATTGAGCTATAAGATACAGAAGATCAATTTTCTACTCTCTGCTGTTTGAGACAGTTATAGTTCAGTTCAGTTGTACAAGATATAACAACAAGATACCAGAGATTGGATTTATTATATTATGAACATTTATTTTCCACAGTTGTGAAGACTGGAAGTTGGAGATCAAGTCCTTGGCACATCCTGAATCTGGGGTGGGGAGTGGTACCCACTCCTAGTCTTATAGATAGTGCCTTTTATGATTGAGAGAGGACTATATCATTTATCTTCTTATGAATCCCATTCATGAAGGTTTCATCTCCATGACATATTTACTCCCCAAATCTCTACCCACCAATACTATCACATTAGAAATTAAACTTCAACATATGAATTATTGGGTGAATATGAAATACTCCTCATAGCAGTGAAATTCAAATGTCTTCACCCTCCATTACAGAGTTCCTTAATATAAATGTGGACTGACCCTACCCCAAGATTCTACCTGAATCTTAATATTAGAATTTATATTTAGTTAATACCTTTCATCAGTATTTCTAATTTATCCAGCACTCTTAACAGAGTATAAAGTGAAGTGCAAGTGAAAAGTGAAGTCACATTTTTTAATTGGCTATGGAGGTAGTTACATATATAAATACAGATTGGTGTTGATGCTTCACATTTTTTAGTCAAGTGTCTGTAATCATAATAACAGAGGGTAGTGAACTAATTTTCCTTTCTGTGGTTGTTCATTGTTGCAATCTCTTATTTTAATCACTATTGTGGCGATCAAATTCTACCAGTTTTGTAGATGTGACCAGTTTTTGTAGATATTATTGGTTGCCTCACTTCTTCCCTGGGATTCCTCTGACACCAATTTACAGGGCATTCAATCCCAGATAATTCTATGTGGAGATTTAACAACTGAAGGTCCACCCTGCTGAACAAATGGAGAAGTGCTTCTTGCCTTGGTTCACTGAAGACAATCAGGCAGCATACTCAACATGCAGCCAATAGGATTATGGATTATTTTATTGCTTTACCTTCCCTTCATATTTTAATCCCTTAATACTTTATTACTTTCTGAGATTGCTTCATAAATACACAACCTGAAAATTGCACAAGTTTGTCTGTGTTGATTGCTGAATAATATTCCATTGTGTAAATATGCCACAACTCTTTTATTCATTTGTGTATTTTGGGACATTTGGGTTATTTCCCTATCTTAACTATTGTAACTAGTGCAGCAATAAACATAGGACTACAGATTTAGAAATAGTGTTTTTGGGTAGATTACTAGAAATAGAATTATTGGATCATAGGGTAGGTCAGCCTATTTTTAGTGTTCTGAGGAAACCCCACACAGCTTTGCAGCAACAAGGTTGGCACTGGATAGGATTATGCTAGCTGAAATTAGTCAGAAAGACAAAGATAAATACTGGATGGTCTCACTCTTGTGTGGAATGCAGAGAAACCAAGCAAAAGGTCAAGAAAAAGTCAAAATTAGCAAGCTGACCAAACACCGAAGCATGCAGCAAAGGAGAGGGAAAGAGGAGGGCAAAGAACACAAGGAAGGAAGGAAAGAACACAAGGGAACATTATGATATTTCACAAGTGATATGGTAGCAGGAGAACTATGGAGACTACAATGCTGTAAGAGAAAAAAGTTAATTCATAAAAATTTTTCAATTATGCACATACTGTACAGACCCTTTTAGAATTCTAACACCAAAATATTGTAATGGAACAGGATAGGAAGTATTCTTGATTACTGGAGGAGCTTACAATTGTCTTAGCCCTGGATCATAATTTCATGGTGTCCTCAGCTCTTACTCAGAAAAATGTTACTTAGAGTTGATTTTTTATTCTTCCTTTAGTCTTTATTTTAGTCCTTATTTATTTATTTATTTAGTCCTTATTTATTTATTTAGTCCTTATTTTTTATTTAGAAGTCAATGTCATTTTCTTTCTTGCTCCTTTCTTAATTTTCTCTTTAACTTTACACAGATTATTACCTTCATACACAAAATCCCTGAAGATGAGAGCACAAAAGCTATTTAAGGGGCAGGATTCTAGTTGCTGGAGTAGTTAAATGGCTTTTAATACTAGCCTAAGGAAAGCAAAACTTACCCCTATGTAATGGGAAACCACCAAATGTTTTCTAAGAGTGGAATAAGTTGTTAATAGTCACATTTAATTAGATTAACCTGCTTGAGATGTTGGCGTTAATTTCATGACATTACAAGTCCAGACATGACCTAATTTAACTAAAGGTTGGGTCTTCTAATATCTGTTTCATTTTCTGGGACAGGTATATATATCCAAATGTCATACTCAATGTAAAAATTCCATAAATATTTAGTTACATGTCTCCTTCTTTGTGCATAATTTTTATACATCCTGTAAAAATTTATATAGCATAAATTTGCCTGTTATGTTTTTTCCTATATTAAATTTTTACTGAATTAAGCTTCTATGAAGTGATTCTATTTGTATATTTAATCCAACATCATGCATAATATTATTATAATAATTATAGTATTTGTAATAATGATGTTTTAATGTACACTGATCACTTTTCACATTTAATTGTTGACTAAAATTCAAAGGACAATTAAATTGGAACTTCAATAAGCAAACACTATTCTATCACAATTTTTAAATAGATCCTTTCATTTTCTGAGACTTAAGAGGAATGCTAAGCCTGCTATGCTAAATATTGTATTCTGTACTCCATTTAGACTTTGATTTGGATTTAAAATTCAAAATCACTTCCATCATTTCTATCCTTGTGAGTGTGTGCCTGTGGGGATATTAAAATAGAGAAAGAGCTACTTGGAGAGATGAAATGATTGAATTTGATGCCTAAGGCCAGAAACCTCATTTTGCTTATGTTAATATGTAGAACTTTCTGCACTTCAATTCATGGCTAGTAAATGCTTTTTCTTGATTTTGTAAAATTCAGCTTGTATATCCCAGTTGAGAACCTTATTTCTTTTGTTGCAAAATATGCTAGTAACCAGTCTTAGTCCAGGCTCAATTAGCATAGCCCAATTATAAAATGGTTACAGATGATTATAGAAATCTAAACCTAAGTATTGCTTTTTCTAATGCCACTTTATTTAATATTACAGATTGAAGTTACTGTCATCTTAGATACATCAGTAATTAACTTAGCACAGACATAGAATATAAAGAAGAAATCATAAAACCTAGGAGGCATTTTCAAAGAAGAATTTTAATATCTAGTAGGACGTAATCTTTTCAAGGAAATATCTCTATCCTTGGTGTTCCACCATCACAGGGAAACAGAGGAAGACAGCTTTTACTTATTTTAAAATTAACTAGCTATTTTGTCTATTTTCAATAAATGTTTAATGGACATCAAATTCTTAGCTTCCTAATATAAGCAATATAATGTCTCAGATCTAGAACTCAAATAATAAGGTGAACTTGGAGAAAGGAGAGAACTTTACAAAAATACAGTTGCAATTCAAATATAAATGCTGTGATGAAAATGCTCACAAATGACTAGGTGATGATAAGAAGAGAAAGACTGTCTGAGTCTTTCATAAAGCTTTCCACTGAGAGAAGACACATGCAATGAGTGCCCATGCAGAGAATTGGGGTCAGTTTGTTACAGGCATAAAATGAATAGATGGCATGTGTTTAGGTTAAGATACTTGACAAATATGCCAGGTTTTAGTTATGGGAGCAAGAGAAGAAGATGATCAGAGAAGGAGGCTGGACTGGTGAGAGGTAGGGAGTGATAACAGATATAAGGGGCAAATACATACTGTGTAAAACTTTACGTAACATGTTAAAACATTTGGTTTTATAAATAGAACACTGATTTAATCAGATTTGCATTTTAGGAAAAATAACTAATAGATCAAGATAAAGACGGTACAGATGAGAAGTATAAGGTGGAACAATTGTTCAGTTAGTATTAAACTTGAACTGAAGTTTGGGTAGTGAGAAATTTAGTGGTGCTAGCATCACTTGTGTTTCATGACGATGTAGAATAAATGAGAACAAATTGGGTCAGAACTATTGCCTGACATCCTTTTGCTGATGGCAAAATAACCATTAATGAAGGTGTGGGAAGAGAGAGGAGGAGTATCTGGGGACTAAAAAGATTTTTGATTTCAAAATAGTTCAATTGTATCTAAATTTCTTTAATTTCAAATTATATGAAGCAGTAGTAACAATAAAATATTTTGGGGTTTGTGAATAAAGACATGAATGTATAATAATAATATCACTAAAATGGGAAGACAGACAATTGTAAAGGAGTAATATTTGTAGAACACATTGGAAATAACTATAAATTGGAACTAGAGCTACTGGGTTAGTATGTACAGGTAAGTGCTACGGTAATCAATAAGGATTTTTTTTTCTTGGTGCAGCAAGAATTTTATTCTTTTGAGAGAAAAATAAAGTAACCTAGTAGATGTTATATTCAAGCAATTAACAGTATGATTAAAAACAAGTATTTCTATTTTAAAACATTAAAAGAAAAGTGTGTTTTGCATTTTTCTTAAACTGTTTATTAAATAGAGGTTATATCAAACCTAATCTATCGTGATCTATAGAACTAATGGTTGCTTCTTCATCATATACATATTAAGAGACACACAGGGGTTGGGAACATGACCCATCTCTAAATACTCCTAGTCTTTTTATATTAATTTTAACGCATTGCCATTAGTCTTGGAGCTATGCTGCAAATGAAATTGTTTTATTGTTTTGCAATGAGATAAACATATGTACAGTAGAATGCAAGGTATTTGTGTGCTAACTGATGAAGTTTTACTCTCTTTGTGTGTGTGTGTGTGTGCGTATTCTTTCTATAGTAATACCATCAAAATCATTACATTGCATTTGCTGGAGTTCAGAAAATACCTCATGTCCTACTCTGTAAATACTATGCCCTGTGTACAGTCACTCTTCTGAGTTCATCACTATTAATTGATTTGGATTATTCATGAATTTCCCACAAATCAAATCATATGTAATGTATTCTTGTAGACTTATAATTTAGTCATTATAGCCATATGTCTGATCCTTGTTATACTTTGCAATTATTTGTTCTATACTGTTGGGTAATGTTTTGTAATATACATGTACTGCAATTTACTTATATGATCTAATATTTGCTTTTTAAATTATTTTTATTTCCTCCCCCACATCATTATCACTGCTATCCCATTGTCCTTGGTTCTCCCCCCTCCCTTAATCTCAGAGCTTACAAGTTGGTTTATATTCAGTAGTTGTTGAAAGTATATTATATTGTCAAATCATCTGTTATATGACTGTCCAATATTTTTTATTGTTCTGACTTTTTTAGTACATGTATTTTATCTCAAATTTTCTTCATTTTGTTGAAGATGGTTGAATTTTATCTTTTCTTATGGCTATTCAGTATTGATACATACGTACTACATCTTTAGTTATCATAAATAATGTTGCTGCAAATATTGTAGAACATTTTATTTTAATGATTCCATGTTCTGTAGCTATATTCCCAAGAATGGGTTGTCAAATCATAGATATTTCTATTTTTATTTTTTAAAGGTAAATCCCAGTTGCTTTCCGTAATAGTTTTCCCAGTTCTCATTTCCACCAACAGTGCAGTAGGGGTCCCTTTTCTCCAAGGAAGAACTCTCAAATGTAGTTAAACAATGATGAAAATAATTGAAATGTTGCACTGTACAATATTCACTTAATGCAAAAGAATGCAGTTAAAGAAGATTGGATATTACATTCGGGACAATGTAAAGTTAGAGCTGTACGTCCAGCAACAGCAATATTTACATATATAAATAATTAGATGACTCAGTCAAGAGCAGAGATTGTCATATTAGATTAAAAGTAACTATATCCAACTACATGTTTTCTGCAGGAGAGTATTCAGCTATATGTTTTGCGTAGGAAGATTAAAACTACAAATATGCTGATAAAAGCTATACATGCAAAGAATGAGTCTCAGATAACTGGAACAGCATTAGTAATATATGACAAATAGACTTTAAATTAAAAATTCACCAGAGATAAAGAGGAACCATTGATAAAGAGCAATCAACCCATTCTTCCAGGAAAATCATACCGTGAACCACAAAGATAAGTCTTAATAATTTAAGTTGACTGAAATAATATATATAGCAGTATTGATTATGAGGTTATTAAAGAAGAAATCAAAGAAAAAGATATAAAGAAAATACTCAAATGTTTGCAAATTAAACAACAAGCTAGTAACCCAAGGATTAAAGAGAAATTTCCGCGTTAATAAGAACATATCTTAAACTCTCTATTACATTCATATTATGTTTATTATATTAAAGTGTGTAGAAGATATCTGATACTGCTAGAGAGAATTTTATAGCATTAAGATTTTATATTTTTAAAGAAAAGGTATGAATTACTTAACTGAGAGTCTATCTTAAAATTGGCAAACGTACAAAATTCAAACAAGAAGAAATAATAAAGAAGTCACCAAAAAGAAAAATTAGAAAATCAATAGTGAGGATTTAGTTAATTATAATACTAGAGGGCGAACAGCCATCATGATAGTGGGTGCAATTAGAGCAGAAACCTCCGTGCAACAAGTCAAAAAAGTGGCACTTTTAAAAACCAGATAGTTGCAAGAGTCACAATGCAATTTAAACAACAGGATTTTATTAATAAGAGAACTAAAAGGGAAACAAAAAGTCCTGAATGCCACAAGAGGCCAGTTATTTTATCCCAGTCATCACTTTTAGTCCCAAAGTTCCCCAAAACACATTTCCAACATAATGCCCTTTTGCCCCTCCAAACCTGAGGCAGGCAATTTGCAAGAGCCAGTCTTTCTTTTCTTTCTTCTCTTTGCTTCTTCTCTTTTCAGTCTTCCTAACTACTCAACTTCTCCAAGGTTCTTCAAACTTTTCCAGGAAATATGGATGCAAAATCAGATTTCCAAATCCCTGACTTTCTCCAGGTAATAGTTTTCTATGCCACCTAGCTCCAGCATCACACATCTCCATTTTCAAGCCTGCCTTCAGTGGTATCTGGCCACATTCACTGCGCCTGCCCTCAGCAGTCTTCCCCCCCCCACACCCTTAATCACCCCTGGCCTGCCCTTCAGCATCTAACTCCACACTGGTGTACTCCACTGCCATCCATGGGATGCTACTGGGCATCCCACATGACTCCTGCTCAATCAGGGGGGCAGGAGGGTTCCTGCTCAGTCTGGTCACTCTGACTCTTCTTTGCTACCTGCCATTCTCACATCTCCCACACTTCTCTCCAGAACACTTCTAGCCTCCTCTTTTTGAGTGATTTTTTTTTGCACTTCTTCTTTCTTCTAGTGGGTCTTTCTCTCAAAACCTGCCCCCCACCAGGACAGTATGGTGTCCAATACAATTTTCAACTATGTCACTACCAGAGACCCTGACTGCCCACCCAATCAAGTCACCCCAAATCAATCACAAGATTGTCCTAAATTTTTACACTATTTGCAAGTTCAGATGTTTCCTAAAACACCCTCAATTTTAATAATTCATTAGATGGAGTCACAAAACTCATGGAAAGATACCAAAGTTATTGGGTTAATGGCTAGGGTTTATTAGTAGGAAATGATATAGATTAAAAGCAGCTAAGAGAAAAAATTCATAGACAAAGTTCAAGGTTGAGAGTGAATGTGAAACTTTATTGTTCTTTCTCTGTGGAGTCATGGATATGTTATTACAGGACAATACACAGGAGTACTGTCATCCAGGAGATCTCATTTGAGTCTTGGTATCCAGAATTTTTACTGAGGTTTAATGACATTGCCCATGTAACTTTCCTTTGATCCGGAGTTTATACTTTCACTTTCAAGTTTCTCTAGAGGACAGACAGATCTCACATGATCAATTTCCATCAGAACACCACTATTAGACATCTGATGTTGTCAAAGACTCCAGACAAAGACATTTCTACCAGCTAGATAATTCCAGTAGCCAGACATATAAATTCAGACTCTATTTGAGTAAGAATAATTCATCATTATATAATAAGGGAAGCCGACTGGAAAATAAAAACTGTCTTTGATAAACAGTTAGTCATATTAATCATCTATAGAAAACACTAACATGTCAATATTATGAGTGAGTGACAAAATTAGTAAAAATATATGATAAGATTTCAGGGATAGTATTAATATACTTATAAATTTTTATTTCTATATACTAGCAATAAATACTTATAAATTAAAATAAAATGCTATAATACTATCAAATTTATAATACAACAAAATGTGAAGTATGTCAAGTTGTTTAACAATAAAATATAGGTATAAAAACCTGCAAGGTGGGATCTACACTATTGCTAAGAATTATTAAAGATAGCATTAATAAATGTATATATATGCTTTATGAGATATTAGAACATTCAATATTGTTAAAATATTGGTACTCTACTACTTTATGCTTATATATTTATCTGTATATTCAATGATCCAAATGAAAATGTAAAAGGCTTTTTTGAGAAAAATTATTTTAAAATCTATGTGGTGATGCAAAATTGTATTGAATTGCCAAAATAACTTTGAAAATGATTAAGTTATTGAGCCCAAGACACCTAATTTCAATGCTCACTGTGGAATTGCCATCATGTTAGACAAACAGGTCAGTGAAACAGAATATAGAGTCCTTAAGTGTACTCAGACTTATATGGGTAAATAATATTTTGCAAATGTGTAGAAATAATATGGAAGGGTGAGTTTTTCAACAAATGCATGGAAAAGTATGCAAAGGAAAAGTAACCTCAACTGCCTCCTAAATTCACATATAAAAATTACATTATTCCTAGTAGTTTTATTTACATAATTGATCTTATTTTCATGATTTGTAAACTTTCTTTTATAGTGAACACAAGGATATAAACAATTATAAACTGCAATCACCTATTATTGCTATTGCCCTCCAGCTTGTTTATGAACACATCATTTCATAATCTAGAAGCATATGTCTTTTTCATAGTAAAATTCTCATATTTGTTGAAAAGCCAGATACATTAAACTTCCTTATTCTGTTTGCCAGCAATATGTGCAAAATAGAAAAATCTAATCCTAGACATGATATTCCATCATTTCTGTCATTAGAAATAGAAGTAGTAAACAGAGCCATCCTACAAAAAATAAATTTAGCACAAATTATATCATAGCTCTAAATGTTAGAGGTAAAAATAATAAAGCTACACAAGTAAATATAAAGGAATATAAGAACAATATATGTTTAAGCAAAGATTTCTCAAACATGGCATAAGTAAAATCATAAAAGAAAAACAATTGACAAGTTGGAAATCAGCAAAAAGCTTTTAAAGAAGACAAAATCACTTAAAAAATTAAAATATGAGGTATGCACAAGGACAAAATAATTGCAAACTCTCTGAAAAATTACTTTCTGGAAACAGGTTTTAAATAGTAATTCAATAACTAGAAAAGCAAGCTAATTGTCAACAACAAAAACTGTGGAAAATTTGAACTCACACTGTTCTAGAAAAGGTACCAATGTCAGTGAAGTATATGAAAAGAAGTTCAACATTATTAGTCATTATTTAAATGCAAATTAAGAACAGAATAAGATGCCTCTATACATCTATTACAACTTTTTTAAAACACATAAAACATTTGAAATGCTAGAAATAAAACAAAATCCAAAATCTTTAAAATATCAGATGAATGCAATAATCTGGAAAAACTGGAGCTTTTATATGTTGTTGCTGAAAATGCACAATAGAACAGTCACTATGATAAACATTCCTGCAAGTTCTGACAAGTCTTCATACCCTTAGCATAGTGAAATAGCAATTCCTATCATAAGTATTTACCCAGAGGAAATAAAATATATATGCACATAATGAATTGTAGTCAGATGTTTATATCAGCTTTCATAATAGCCAAAAACAATGAACAACTCAAATGTCTGTCAACTAGTCAAAAAAAAAAATGTAGTACTTCCATATGAGTAAGGCAGACTCACCTCAAATAATACATAGCAATAAGGACTCACCTCAAGTGAGAGGTACGTATTAATACAGACTCACCTCAAATAAATAAGCTTCCCTCCCACATTAAGATACTAGAAAAAAAATAAGCAAAGCCAACAGTCAGTAGAAAGAAAGAAATAATATAAATAACAAAAGAAATAAGCAAGATATCAAAAGAGCAGTACAAAAGATCAATGAAACCAAAAATAAGTGCTTGGAAAAAAATCAGTGAAATACATGAATGTCTTGTTAAGTTCACTCAGAAAAAAAAGGACAAAGAAATCTAATAAATAGAAACAGAAATAGATGAAAGAGAAGTTACAACAGAAATTTCAGAGACACAGGATTATAACAGATTACTATGAATATGTATATGCTAGCAAATTGAACATCCTGAATTAAAATGAAAAATTCTTAGAAATCTACAATCCTCTGAGACTGAAGAAAGAAATAAAATGACAAGGATAGACCATGACAAGCCAATTGAAACAGTAATCAAAATCTTCCAAAAACAGGACTGGGCTCTAATTATTCACTAGTGAGTTCTGGCGATTCTTCAAAGGTAAACTATCACCTATCCTTCTAAAACTCCCCTATCAAAATCAAAATATGTATGCTCCTAAACACATTTTATGACATTAGTATCGCTCTGCTACCAAAAGCAGCAAGAGAAATTACACCACACAAATCGGCCAATATCTCTGAAGAACAAAGATGCAAAAAAAAAAAAAAATCCTCAATAAATCTTAGCAAAATGAACTCAACAATACATCAAAAGGATCTTGTATTTTGATCAAGATCAAATGTTAGTGAAGTATATAAAAAGAAGTTCAACATTATTAGTCAGTGTTTAAATGCAAATTAAGAAGCTTTACTCCAAGCTCACAAGTTTAGTTCAACACCTGAAATTCACTCAATGTAATCACTACATCAACAAGAAGTAAGATAAAGATCATGGAATCATATTGATTGATGCAAACACTTAATAAGATTAAACAGCCATTTATGACAAACACCCTTAAAAAAGTAGGATATATGGGATATCAGTCCATATAACAAAGTTCATATATGAAAAACCCACAGCCAACAACATACTCAGTGGGCATAGGCTGAAAATTCCCAAGCACTATTTTATGTACTATCAGAAGCCGTAGCTAGAGCTGTTAGATCAAGGAAAGATATAAAAGGAATCCAAATTTGAAAAGAAGTACAACTATCACTATCTGCAGGTAACATGATAATCTATAGAAAGTCATAAAGGCTCCACTAAAAAGCTATTAATAACGATAATAAATCTATTCAGTTGAGTGGCAGGTTACAAAATCAATTTAAAAAATAAAGTTGCATTTCTACATGCAAATAATGAACTAGAAGAGAAAAAATTTCCAACCACAATTGCAGCAAAAATAATTAGGTAGAGTAAACTTAACAAAGGTTGTGAAGGATCTCTACAATGAAAATTATAAGAAATTATCAAAAATAAATACAAGGCACAAAAATGCAAAGATATTCCCTGATAATCAACTGAGAGAAATAACATTTAAAATTGGTCACTATACACAAAGCAATATACAGTTCTAATGTAATCCCTATCAAGGCTCAATGGCATTCTTTTAAAAAGTACAATAAATTTACTGTAATTCATGTGAAACCATAAAAATCTTAGACAGCTAAAAGAGTCCTGGGGGGGAGGGGAAGAATAAGCGTCATATCACATTTTTTTCAAATTATAATACAAAACAATATTAATTTAAATAATAGTGTTTTGTGAAAAAGACAAACACAACAGGTCACAGGCCAAAAAAAATAAATAAATAAATTTGAGAGTCCATAAATAAACTTGCACATCTATGGAGAGTTAAACTACAACAAAGATATCAAGAGTACACATTGGGGAACAGAATAAAACTGGGTCACCATCACAGACATTTGACAAAAAATACTTCAAGATTTGTTAAAAACAGATTTAAGAGTGGAAATTATAAAAAACATTTTAGAAAATGCAAAACTCTCCATAGATTTGGTGTCAGTGATGTCTTTGGGGACTTATTCCCAATGACAAAAGAAAAACGGTAAATTTGGTAAATATAAACGGTTATGATTAGTCAAACTCAAAACCATCTGCACAGTGAAAAAAAAGAACATTCCATGAAAATATGAGAAAATACTTGCACATCTGAAGATGAACCAATATGCAAAATATATAAAGAACTCATACAAGTGAACAAAAAATACAAGTAAGTTATTATTCATGCAGGGTCCTTTATCCATTGTATGGCATTTAGAATGCTGCTGTCTAGGTTTTGCAAATTATTTAGTACTTCAATTGCAAGCTAGTAAAGTTATTGAACAACTACTCATGCTAATGTGAAAGGTATTAAAAAGATAAGAGTCCATGGTTTCTAACTCCTTAATCTCTTTCTTTCATCTGAAGTCATAAGTATGTTTTTGTAGTGGTGAGAAATTAAAAATCTATAGGTATTGGCTAAACCTACAGGATTTTCTTGCGCAACACTTTCAGGAGGCAGTGCTATTTACAATGACCAGTTCCTATACCGAAATTTCTCTGAGATGTGGATAGATCACTGTGGGGACCTTCTTTGACACCCACCAAATTAGATGTGTTTGTGTTCTGTAGAAGTTGCAGTGGTGATGATATTTTGATATGGAAGTCTTAATGGTTTCCACCATTTGGCTTTAAGATGAATTGGATCTGGGGAAATGGACCAGTGACCTGTTGAATTACTGAAGAAGAAATGCATACCTTTCTTAAGGGAAAAGATCAAGAGGAGTCCCTATGCTTTAATTCAGTAGAAACTTGAACCACAGTTCAGGAAAGTTAGAAAAATCACACATGTACACACACACACACACGTAAAACTCTAATCTTCACATCGATATTACTCTCTCATTTGTTTTAACTCACATTGAGCCATCAAATTTTGTGGCAAGCTATAAACTTGTTGAGTCATTAGACTCCCTGTTTAATGGAGGAAAACTAAATTCCTGTTCCTGCATAATGACACTTATTCACTGTAGACATTTGCATCACTGGAAACTATAAAACCTCATCCTTCATAATGAAGTTCTGGGCTGACAAAGAGGAAAATATAGTGTTGTGGGACAACTATGAATATAAAACAAGCTTAATAAAGAAATAGTGACAAATTATATTATGCAAAATGTAATGCAATAAAAAACGTTACTAACTCATTGGAAATGTCATAAATAATCTAAATAGTTTTTAACTGTCAAGGCCTTGGAAAATATATTCCCTTAAAATTGAGGTGCAGAAGAGATGTCAATTTAATTACCATCATATTTTGACAAGCTTATAGATTCCTGTTTTTGACTTAATTTCTAAATTTAGATACTTGTTCATATTGAAATGAAGGGACACAATTAGCAAGTTCTGCCATTTTATTGTTAATCAGGTTAGAAAACTGACAACTCTTAAGCTTCATGACTTTTACTTTAGTTTTAGTTTAATATTTGGATGATGTTGAAATCAGTTTAACAAGGATGTCTTTACAAGCTGGACAAAGTCTCAGACTTTGTACTTCAATAGTGAAACAAACAACTGCCAATTTTATGATATTGCTAATCTAGTTGTAACTTCTGAAAAACCATTTAAATTTTGACTTATAGGGAAGTTGCTCTTTTCTGGAATATAGTTGAGAGGATGGAACACTGAACAATTGTCATTCTACGGCAGAGTTGTCACTGCTTAACCAATTATAGCTTCCTTTCCTATCAAGCTTTCTTAACATGCAGGCTTCTCAATCCACTGGACATGGCATGTAAGATGACTTCAATTTGTCTTTTGGCCCTAGAAGATAGGTCACAAGCCCAAGTCAATAATAACCTTTAATTCCTTGTGAAAAACTGCTTTGACATATATATATATTCCATTCTGAATTTTTTGAAATTCAATACATATTTTCAAAAAAAAATCTATTTGATTTTTTCTGTAGTAGTTTCTTCAATTATTTCTAGTTTTCCTAAAAGAATTTCAAGAATTACTTATCATCTTTCCTGGAAAATTATTGGTAGCTAAATCTTCATGCAGTTATCATCATGCAAACTCATAAAATGATTTTGGAGCAATTTATTTAAAATATTAAAATGATTATTATTTCAGCTATTTTTCCTGTTTAAAGTGTTAGAATGAAACACTTCCATTTATTTTGCAAACAATAGTGCTAAATAATGACCAGATAAACCACCACTAACTTGAAGAAAATATTTGCAAAACTCTTATCTTCTAAGGACTTATATCTGAAATATACAAATTACTCCAAAAAATCAAATTAGCAAACAAGATCCTATTTCAAAAAGGGCAAAGCCTCAACAAAAAGATATACCTTTATAAATATACATAGGAAAAAATCTTCAAAATCATTTTCACTAAGAATTTATAAATAAATAGAACAAGATAACACTAAAAATCTATTAGAATGGTCAAAATCCCAAACACTTATAATACCAAATGCTGGTGAGGAGGTGAGAGCACCAAGAGCTCTCATCCATCATGGGAATGCAAAATGATACAACCATGTTAGCAAGGCATCTTCGTAGTCTCTCATAAGAGAGTCTTACTATACAAGTAAGTAGTCAAACTCTTAAGCATTTGCCAAAATATATTAAAAATTTATGTCCACATAAAAAACTGAGCATTTATGTGTACAGCAGTTTTATTTGTAATTTCCAGGCTAGGAGTTCAATAGGTTTATACACATGTGATTGATCAAGATCAAGAAAGAATAAAATTAAATAAAACCATGAAGTTGCAAAATACATATTATTAAGTGAACAAAGTCATATTGAAATGTTGCATGTCTTGGAATTTTAACTTAATATTCTGAGAAAGACAAAACTATGGAGAAACTAAAAGGATCAATTTTTGTCAGGATTTATGAGAGAGGAAGGGAAGGATGCCTAGGTATAATCCAAGGGATATTTTTTTATGGCTGTGAAACTTCTGAATGATACTGTAAAGATATATACATGAGAGTATACATTTATCAAAATCCACCAAACTGTATAAAGCAAAAAGTGACCCCTCATTTAAACTGTGGATTTTCATCAGTAATAATATATTGATGTTGATTCATCAATTGTAAAACATGTATCACACTAATGTAAAATGTTAATAGTCACAGGTGTGTGGACGTATGGGAAGAAGGAGGTGCACTAGAGCACTCTGCACTTCCCTTCAGTCTTTCTGTAAACTTTAAATTGCTCTGAAATTATGTACTATAAACAAAAAAATCAATACAATAAGTTTCATTAATGATATGGTTATTTTTTAGCTATCATATCAAATTTGTTCACCTTTACTTTTTTATTCATCTAGTACATTTTGATTTATTTTTAAGCTGTACTCTGTATATACAAAGCCATTCATTTCAATGTTGCTTACATTTGTTTATGTATCATTATTCTAAGGTCTAACAATTTTAATTCTAGTTACAGATAGTTTATGTATATAGCACACAACTATGACAACATGACTTTGATACATAAAATATTTATAAAGAAAATGCAATCAGAAAATATGAAGCGACTGTAACTGACTTCACTCTTTAGCTTTGTAGCAGATTGAGAATTGTCCTTACTGATTGGTGTAAAGTGATGTGCAATCATGTGTGATTGATTGGAAATCATTTAGTATGGAATGGCATGCTGAGTAACTGGCTTGCCAATGAAAGTAGAACATTAGATGAGCTGATGGCATTGCTATGTTCTGCTTCTTGTATATAATGTTTGGCCCTCAAGAAGCTTATGAAAATTATAATTTTACACACTCTAAGTAAGTGGTATATTCACTGTTGGATAACAATAGCTAGTAATGTAGTTACTACATGTCAGGTACTGACAGAGGACTAGATGACTATCAGCCATTTAATCTTTGCAACAGTTATGAGCAGAAGGTGTTTTTTTTTTTTTTTTCTATTTTATAGATGGCAAAACTGAGTCATGCAAAGTTGCATAACCTGCAAAAGCTGTAAGAATCAAATGAAGGGCAGGGCTATAATTCAATCTTGAGCCCACTGATTCTGACACATATGCTATTTCCTTGCTCTTTGAAGAAATAGAAAATATGGCACATGGTGAAAGCTTTATTGGAAAATATTCACAGTCTAATTGGTATGCTCAAACTGGATGTTTAATATTCAGAGTATGCCTCAGACCCTCAACCAGTGACACCACTCTCTGGTCTGTGCTAATGAGAGCATAGCAGAAGACACTGTCAATTGTTACCTGATGTACACCGGATCTGAGTCTCCCAGAGTACATTGTCCTCAGTGTTCTGGAAGACTCAGCATACCTGGCTTTGTAACCAGGTGGCACAGCTGGGAAGGGACACCAATAAAGAGAAATTTCCCAGATGATACACACATTGCACGCAAGTGAAGAAAAATGCACTGTGGGTGGAGTCTGGCATGAGAGGATAAAAGACTCAAAAAAAAGTAGTGTGGAGGGCAGGCCCTTGGGTTTCAGTTTAGAGAGCAATTACAACCTTCAGCCCCAGAAGGGTGGCAGCCTGGAAAGTTGACACCTGGGGATTGTCCCCTCCTCACCCTCCACGGGGCCTCTGGAAGAGGAAAAGTTATGAGAAATTTAATACAGGTCTTTGATTTGAAAACTGGAATTTGGACCTTTGATGAGAGGATAGTTTGCTGGAAAACTTGCTACCTATATACTGTGCTGCAACCATTCCTCTTCACCAATTGTAGGGTCAAGCATCAGGCATCAGGCTCATTATCAGTCTCATCAGGTTCTTTATTGGTTTTATCAGTTATACAAACACACTAGGTAGATCAGGGTGAGGGGTGCCCTGGAACAGGCAAGCCCCCCCCCAACCTTCTTGCCCCCAGGAATCTTCATCTTCATGCACTTTTTCTTGGCTCTCTCTTTCCCTGGCATTCTCTCATACTTACTCATGCTCTCTCTAGCTCATGCTCTTGTGCATGCTCCCTTGTGTGCACTTTGCCGCTTTATTCTCTCTCTCCTAGGCCCAGTGTGCATTCTTGCACATGCTTATATTCATTAAGCTGCACCGTCAATGGGAAGATGCAGGTACTAGTTTTTCAGGTCAATGGCAGAAGGAGCCTAACTAATTCACTTATTCTATAGTACCTCTGATGAGAGGGTAGCTTGCTAGAAACTGGACCTTGTGTGAAATGCTTTCTTTAGGTTCAAGTGATGAGAACATACCATCTGAGACGTGTACTTTGTAAACACTTGCTGAGGTCTGGAGCGCCAGAAGATGCCAGCTTGGAAGTGTTTTCGGACTTTGAAAGTGGACAGTAACTGGAGTAAGTGACTGGACACTTGTGGCCGCAGTGATTCTTGATTTCTCGTTGTTTGTAAATAAAACTTGTTATTATTGTTTTGAATTATCTTGCAATTGTGTTGGTGAGTGGAAGAACCCAGAGAGTACTGCCTTTAGATATTGGTCTCTCCTTGCAAATTGTGATACATGTTTTGCACCCAGTTTCAGTTTATGCTATCTTATGTGTCCCTGTGAACAGGTCCCATCTGAGAGTAGATGCTTATGTTACTGCACTCCTGGGAGAAAAATGAGATCACAAAATACTGGTGAGAAAAGCTAGAAAGAATGAAGACAAACAAATCCTTGGGAACAGTGCACATAAACACAAAAGAAACTACTTATTATTGCTCCAGGTACAATTTTTACTTAACACTTTTGAAAATGATTCATACCAAGTTTTAGTTTTATTTTTTTTATTTTTATATATTCTATACTTATGTGTTGCTAGTTATCTATCAAGCAAGCATATCTAGCAGAGACCTTTACATAAGACTAAAGAGATTGAAATTCTTTTTCATGATAAATTGAAAGGAATTGAAAAACAACTGGGAACAAATACTGCAACTTTTGTATTGTCTAAAGTTCACAGAATTCAAAATGTAATCTTCTCTCCACTCTTACAGCATACAAAACACACATTCAAATGTGAGGGAGGTGGCTACTATAAAAAAGGATTAAAGATCCCATGAAATCAATGAACAGTACAGTCTTTGTACAATTATTTTCACTTTCTCTTCATAAAATGTGTAATGAGGTAAAGTTATACATACCAACTCTTCCAATTTACTTGAACTGAATTATAAGAATTTCAAATGGCAAGAGTGATGCCAAACTATAAAGCTAGAAAGGTATTTTACAGAAGATGGCCATTACCATATATTTTAAAACTTATGATTACATATTCCTAAGAACAAATTTGCAATTAGAGATGACAGGAATTTTTCTCCGCTTTTATGGCTAAAGCAGAGAGAACATTTTCAATATTAAAGAAAAGAGGTGTTTAGAAAATTAAATGAGAGATGTGTGATTATATAATGTTGGTGGATTAAAAAACAGACCCCCGAGAGCCAGAGCAGTTTCTCAGTCTATTCCAGTCCGCTCTAAACTTCTCTTGGGTTTAATTGTCTTTATAAATGAATCACCTGTGGTATTCTCATATGAAAGATTATATATTAGAACTAATATAATGTGCAGACAAAAAGAGCGCTATATAAAATTATCTGGGGAGAGACTAAAAAACTGCGTTGAGAATGATAGTATAGAAAGGACAAGCTGATTATTTTGTTCCCAAATTGATGTTTGGGGCTATAAGGGCAGATTTATTTTACTGCATATTCACACATACTAGGATTCTAAGAAATGGAACTTGACTCACATGACTAAATAACTGCATAACTGAATTCACTATTGGTAGTAAATTTTCGAAAGATATAATCCTGAGAAGAAATTGGAAATGAAAACAGGAAGTTGAAAGATGCATAAAATAGTTAAAAATGTTATAAAACCATAGTAATTGTTTTGCCACTGATAGAATCATTCATCGACACTAATCAATTTTCTAAAAGCTTGCCATAGCTTACAATTTTATACACAATTACTTATAATATTCATTTGCATCTGTGTATACTCTCAGTGGATTAATGAATACAATTAAAGAACTAGGGACAAACTTGTGAACACTTGGGAAAATGTTGAGCATAATTATCACCTTACATATTTTAAGATTATATCATATTTGTCTCTATGTTCGGAATACTTGACTGAGTTGTTGTAGTCAAAAGTTAGTCCTGGCAACTAACTGCTCTCTCTTCCTGGGGGCATAGTGATATATATAACTTTATAAATTATTCTTAAGCCTAACACATTAGCCATTACTAAGCCTGACTCACTGCAAATCTAAGTTCTCTATAATGGCTAACATTTTCACTCATTAGATACTAGTTCCTGCTTCTTCACAACCTGAATTTTTCTAGCCTTTTACATGATATGTCAAAATACTTTAATTTTTTCTGATTTGACACTTAAATGCCATCATCATCTTGGTTCAAAGCATATGGACAACAGAACTCCTGCTGGTAGAAGGGCCAACTCAATGGAAGGTGTCAGAAACAACAGAGTTATGCTGGTTGAAGTGACTGGTTCTGATTTCACTAATTTTGACTTAATATACTTTGCCAGTTTTCTACAGAAAGGTCAAAATGGTTACTTTTATGCCTTATCAAGCAATCACATCATGAAACAATGAAAAACATTAAATACACTATTTGTGATTTTTGTATAATATAAAAATATGAATGGAGTAAAGTGTAGAGGGAAGCAAGTTGTTTTACAAGATAATTCATAGGTAAACTGCCTGCTTTTAATTTTGTTAATTCTTTTTTTTTTTTTAAATAACAAAGTGATTATTTCACATACTCTGCCTTGGACTGTGTGAAATTTCTTTGACCTAATTGAAAAACTGAAGTGATCATAATACACATTTTGACCTGTTTTGATATGTGAGATTTTTTTGTAAAACTCTCAGGAAAATTCTTAACTGTGGGTATTCACCATGTATAACACAGTGTCTTATAAACTGATGCATTTAGTAAACAAAACAAAACAAAAAATCTCTATGCCTGCTGACAATCTTCACAACTCACGCAAAAAAAAAGTTTTTTTAAAATTAGGGGAGAAATTCACTAGAGATTTTTGCTGTGGTTTCAGAGTCACTGATGATTTGGAATACCAAGTTGACTGTCACCTTTGCTTTTTTCCCCCATTCCAAATGTATTCATGTTAGGTTCTGCTGTGACATATACAATATCACCCTAATCTTTACATCACTACTTCGAGCATGAAAACTTTGCTTTTCAGAAAAGAAATAACTACACTGTGATTGGAAACAAAATTGCATTATCTCTGAAAACTGAGTCCCATCAGCTTGCCCTAGTTTATCAACATTAAAGAAAAATCAGATATCAGTCATTTTGATTTCAAATAAGATTGCTTTGGTAGAGAAATATTTCAAAACATAACAGAGAAAAATGTGCTACTTGTTAATATTTTCTTGTTCAATAAGTTTTACAAAGGAAATATAAAATATAGCGTATATTTTACCAAGGTGTTCTATATAATCTGATGTGTTGAAATATAGCTATCATCATTAGAAAAGCTGAGAAGACATTTATTAACTGAGTAAGTGTCAAAACATGACAAGACTGTGCTATGTTCTTTTTCACATTCTCCCTTTTCCATAGAATGACTGATTCTTATGAAACATTCAATAAGTGATTAAAAATATTGTTTCTCATTTTCAGATTCCAGATCTTTGCAGGTGCCGACTTCTCTCTTTGGGAACCACGGTCTACATAATCATAATAAGGTCATTCAAACTGTTTCCTATATCCAATCTCTATAATATAGCCTTTTAATTTCCTTTAAAATACAGAAGTGTTTACTGCTACACACAACTGACAACAATTTTTTTTTTTTGTCTTGGTGCACCCAGTTTACTAAGACCCAAAAGGCAGTATGCCATTTGACTTTGTTTACTGAGTATTTGATGCTGTGACATATAAAACATTGAGAGGATAGTGATTTTTAATTTATTCCAGTACCTCCAGGATTAATTTAAGGTTTCATATTTGACCATAAACCACATAATGAACTGGGAAATCATTTGAGACCATAGTTATATGTGATGATACATGATAAAAAAAGGGGACATTTTCTATGTACAAGAACTTTCTGTTTCCTTAACAGGAACTTTCTATCTCCAGTGTCTCACTTTCTCCAGGTAGAAATGGAAAAGTGTTCATGACTTGATATATGGTAACTAACAAAAGGCATCAGGGATTTCTGAGTAAGTCAATTATACAAATAGACAAAATACCACAGTTAGTGAGTCAAAAAGTTACATGCATTTCAAAAAGTCCAGAATAAAAGTCTTTTATCTTGGATTATTTGAGATGTGAAATAATTTTCTCTGAAACATCTAACTCCTCCCCCAAATTTGTCAAAATCAATTGCTTTGAATTTAAAAATAGAAACAAAAAATGTTCTTCATATCACAACAGCAAATCTATGCCACATGATATAACTTATTTATGTATCACATTAGCACTTCGTAATATATTCATGTCTGCAAGTAGGATGTTTAATCACATGAATTCTTGCCTATGCAAGTTCAATGTGCATTCAAACTAAAATGAGAACTGGGTTCACAAACAATGAGTTCATGCAATACTATTATATAACAATTTTAATTATTATATTATCTATTATTGACTTTTGGCAACTCCAGGGGGATTAAAGTATATAGAAACAGAAGCACTTCTGCTAATATTCTGTTCTCTTTATTTTCCACAAAATTGAATCTCCTCAGAAAGGTATTATTAATCTTTTGTCAAGTATAGACATTCAATTCATGAAATGATGTTTTGATAGACATATTTTCATACTCAGAAAACTTCAAATTTTGAAAACTGTTTATTTTATGATAATATACTGAAAAAAACTTATGTGACAAGCTTTATGATAGTGATGGTGATGGTTGGGAAAGAAATTGGAGTATCTTAAAAATGACCTATCTTCCTCTTACCTACTCCTTATTTGTTAGGAGTAGCATGTGGAAAAGAAGAAGAAATGAGACTGAGACAGAAGAGATTGACAGTGATCTTTAAGGCTAGCCCACAGAACAGGGATCCTGGGAAGTATGTCCAGGTCCAACTTTAATGAAGTTGTGAAACCCCTTATCCCTTATATACCCCAGCAAGAAAATGTTACAATGGATGTAGTGAGAATGTAGCAAAGTCTATGTGACATATGCAGGGAGGACTCTGTGATAACCGGAAAATTTACCTGTGGGGGCAACAATCATTACTAACAGTTCATATGTCTCTTGAGACATTCCAAAGAGGTTAGGAAGCTGGCTTACAAGTGAGAGACATGCTGTTGCCCACCCTCTAGTGTGCCAGAGGGGGCTAGAGAGATAGGAGATTTTCCTGCTTCCACATTCCACACTTATTCTTAACTTTGTCTTCAAGGCCTGACCCAGGTTTTGCAGAACTATAAATTTATGCAGTTTGGAGATTTTTATTAATAAAAGGAATACTATAATAGTCTACTCAGGCTATCATAACAACAACAAAAAAATTTCCCTGTAGACTAGGTAGCTTAAACAACAGAAACTTATTTTCTCATAATCTGGAGCCTGGTAGACCATGATCAGGTTGCCTCCATGGTTGGTTTCTGTTGAGATCTTTTTTCCTTGCATATAGATGACAGTTTTGTGTCTTGGTATACATGCTCTTCCTAATGAGAGAGACAGAGAGAATGGGGGGTTATTTTTTCTCTTCCTTTTTTTTACTACTATTGACTTAGGAGTCTACCTTTTAAACTCATTTAGCTTTACCTCTCTTAATTTCCTACTCCCAAATACAACCACATTGGATATTAAGAATTCAATGTACAGATTATTAGGGAAAACTATTCAGTTCACAATAAATAAAGACCTAAGGGCAGAAAACAACAAAACAGGTATTTATATAAGAATAAAAAATTCAACACCTTTCTTCTAAAGTCTCTTTAGGCTTATTTAGAATTACTGCCTGAATTCAATGTATCTTCCCTCCCTGTGCAAACTTCAACTCTTATCTCTCAGTGGGGAACATACAATTAGATATCACAAATCTAAACATTGTTAACTTCTTGTTAAATCCATTTCTTCCTGTTTATTATCCTGAAGATTAATTAGTCTCTAATTTCAGTTTAAAGATAAAGAGATGAAAGAAAAAATATATAGGAAAATCTGGCAGGAAAAGTGGGGTTGGTGGTTTTGACCTGTTTCTTAGTGATTTTTTTTTTTTTTTTCAGTTCACTTATCTCATAACTTAATTCCTGACGCTCAGCTGGGGGCATGTTCCAAAGAAGGCTGACAATTACTTTTTATGTTCATTCTAATAAAGAGATTGAAGATTAATTTTGTTAGTGTAGAATGAATATTTTATTTTTGTGCAGGTTTATATGTGACCAAAGATTCACATTAAGTCAGACTCTACAAAGCAGCTAGAAATTTGTTTTAATGATGACAGACATTGCGATGGTTAAATCTGTGAAAAGCTGGGAGTTTCCACAATGAATTATACATGACCAAGTTCTTGTTCTTCTGGCAGATTTACATCAGAGAATAATGAATGATTCTACCATGTTAGGTAACTCATGTTCCACTTGCCCCTACAACATTATCTAATAATTACCCAAATCATATCTAGGAAACACTTTCACCCAAGATTATTTATTTTACTTACTTTTATTTTTTCCTCACTAAATTGACAAGCTGAAATCAGGTCAGAAAACAAAGCATAGAACTAAACTAAACTTACAAACAGTAGCAGTTGACCCTTTAAATCCAGTCACTCATCAGGTTTGTCTCAGCCTGCAAAAGCAATAGCAAGACCAGACTATCTAAAAGAGGCAAACACAGATTTATTCACATCTAAAAAGACAAAATAGGCAAAAGTCAGCGGGAGTACAAAGCACCCCTTTGGAATCTTACCACATAGACCAATCTCTAGTCCAAAAAGGCTACATGTGGGTCCTTCAGTCACGTGCTTCCAAAAATAACAATTGTCCCACCTTAAAATCAAATAAGAAACCAAGATGGCATCATCAATCCTCCTCCAGAAGTGGGAGATTCAAATCCAGTGAAGAAATAAAGATGGCATTGTTAATCTTCCTCCAAAAGGCACAGCTCCAGTCTTCTTTTGGCCCAAACCACCAAGCTTCACTTGAAACAACAGCAGCAACCACTTTAGACATCTCACAACGAAAAGAGCCACACTCCAAGTTCTCCTGAGGTCTCTAGACAATTCCCAAGCTTCACAGTTTCAACATTAAGACAGGTTTTCAAGTACTGCATTTCCAATTAAACTTATACAGGTCGCAACTTTCTCTAATATGTTTCCCAGGCTCCTCACCAGCCCAGGTAGGAGATAGAAGTTCACAGCATGGCTCTCTTCCCTGCCCTGCTGCTGCATGTGGCCTTGGCAGCTCTGAGAACTCCAGCCTCCCTGCTGCTCCACCATTCTCTCCCTTTTCCAGCTTTCTCTACCCCTTAAAGCCCCTCTCTGTGTTCCTCTCATGAGAAGGCTTGGCTTCCCTTCTCCAAGAAATTACTAAACTGTTAAGGTTTTATTGTTCAATCTTGTTGTTTTTAATACATCTAAGCCCCCCCCTTTTTTTTTCCCTAAGTCCTTTTTGGTATAAGAGATAGAACCAAATTCTAGCTAACGTGCAAAGTTGAGAATAAATTGGCTTGTAGATTTTAGGAAGGGTTCAAGGACACATGGACTTTTGACCACTCTCAAAGGATAAGGTAGCACAGATCATTAGGAGAGTGAATATGAAGCTGAGAAACAAATTTTACCAACACCCAGGAAACTTTGTGCTTTTTATTTCTGATTTTTGTCAGTCATGTCCTGAAAAAAATTAATTTAAACATCATTCAAAAATTTGAATCTGATGGTTTCAGTCAAGAGAGTTAAGGGGACAATTTTAAGATGATGATATGCATGGTTCAAAAGACAAATCTATTTATAAAGTACATAGAACTTACAGGCCAATTATATTAGGAGTTGGGGTACTAAGACTGTCCCATCCATTATAGAATGTCAACTCTTGATGAAACAATTGCTGCTTAAGATTGTAGTATCATTCAAAAAAGTAGTGATGGAAATGTTGTGGGGGAATATGTCTTACAGTATGATGGAGAGGGGAAGATAAAATGTGAACATAATGTGGTTGCTGGAAAGATGATCATATACATGCTTGCCACACATGGAATCTGACAAGATGGTGGCATAGTGACTTACAAGGCTCACCTGTTTTGTATATTTGCAACTAAAATGAAAAAAATCAAAGCTAATAACCTCTGAAAGGTAATGAATAACCACAGTATGTATTAGCAGCTCAGCAGCAAGTGGTAGGAAAAACTGTAATTGAACTATGTTTGAAGTGATACCTGGAAAGTACAAATTAAAAGAAAAATATATGACTGCCATATGGAGTGACTAATAGTTGTTGACTTAGGGGCACATACCCACATTGGGAACTCTGGAGACCAGACACCAAACTAGAAAAAGGAGGGTAAAGGGGACAGAATTGGTGTTAAGGACAGATGGTGCGCTGTTGGAAAACATAGGAAATGATTCTGGCTTGAACCTGAGGCTTCCACTATAGAACAACTGGAACTTGAACTGGCAGATATACAGGTAAGATTACCCATGTCCCATCATAGAAGAGGCCATTATATGCAGTCTGACACTGTATTATTTGAGACACTTATTACAACCCTCCTCCACCCCACCCTCCCCGCCCAGCCCCATCACATCCAAAATAAGGTCACTGAATGCTTCTGCTAAACTAAATTCACATGAATCATAAAGGATAAAGATGAGTGTCCCAAGATAAAGATCTTTACTGGAAAAGCAGGGATAAACTAACTGCTTATGATCCAGCTTCAGTTACAATTCAAACACCAAGCTGCATATAATGCTCAGACATAGCTTAGAGATTGAGGCTGGCATGAGACCATACACCATATTTGAATCAAGAAGTTACTCAAAGAAAAGAATGCACAGTGAATCTCCACTACATAACTCTGATGCTTGCAGCACCTTGAATCCTTCAGGCTTAGTGGAGGTGACTCTGTGGTGCAATATGTTCCAGGTTCCTCTCTGATTAGTACTCTTAGCCAGTACCAAATTTCTCTCTTCTGAACAGCACTAAAAGCAGCAGTCTGGGAGTTTATCCTTAATACAACCCATTATAAGAATGAGGGTTGCTGTGTGCATTGTAGTATCATGCCCTTCACCCAGAATAAGGATATGCAACTGAGTTAAGTCCTGGAATAAGGAATTACATGCTGAAAACAGCACTTAGATGTAGCCTGAGATAATAGTTTAGATAAACAAAACTTTGCCCCTCCCCACCCCCCAGATTGGACATGCTGACTCCAGACATCCCCCACCCATCTATATACTTCCTGTTTGCTTTCTTTCAACTTTATCTTTTGCTTGTTCCTCAATAAGAACTGAGATAATGGTTTGGGGATTTAACACCTTGAACTTCCCCTTTTAAGGGAGTTATGGTGCAATCCCTCTCTAAGATTTTCATTGCTTCAACTATCATTTTTCCTCCCATGCCACTCAAAATGCATCTGCCTGGCATGAAAACAAACCATAAAAACAAAAAGTAAAGAAATAAGGGAACACATCACATGTGTTAGAACAAATGATCATGCAAATAATTCTCCATTAGCACTAAAGAACATGCTTGAAAAGCTTAAGCATGTAAGAAAATGTTGATGAATTAAAAATGTGTTATATAAAATAGATACAAAATAAACAGAAAATGAGGTCAGTATTATTAGAACTCAATGATTGAACTAAAAGGTACACTAGAGGGTCTTTAAAGAAGACAAATGCAAGTAATGAGTAAACTTAGTGAGTTCAAAAGCACAATGTTGAAGAATGCATGAATAGAACAGTAAAGGGTGGGGGGAGAGTGAGTAATGTAAAAGAACATTGGAAGACCCTAAACAGAAATAGCATCCATATAATGTGGCTCCCACAGAAGAAGAGAATGGCATAGAAAATTTAAAGAAATAATTGCCAAGAAACATCTCAGCTAGGGAAACAAATTATTTGTCCTGATCCAAGAGTCCCAGGGTTCCAAACAAAACAATATCACACACACACACACACACACACACACACACACACACACAGCAGGGCACATTATAATAAAACTACTGAAAGTCAATGAAAGGACAGAATATTAAAAACATTGAGAGAAAGAAGAGTAACATCAGGGAACATCAATTAAATTGTCTGTAGACATTTCAATAAAACACTAATGGCAAGATGGGGATAGCAGGAGACATTTAAAGAACACAAAGAAATGTTTCCAGCCTAGAATCTTTTACCCTGAAAAATTAACATTCAAGAGGAAAGGATAATGAGTTTCACTGGAAAACAAAAACTAAAAGAACCTATCAACAAGAAGTCAAAACTGAAAGAAGTGTTAAAGGGTTTTATAAAACATCATAACAACAAATATAGAGGTACTTTTGGAGAAAAGAGGTATATATGGAGAAAGAGGAGAGTACTAGTGAAGTTCATTAAGTGAATTTGAAACCAACCCATCCAAAGAGCCACACATATAGTCCATTGCATACTAACCAAAGTAGAACCTTAAAAACATAATCAATAGAAGAAAGACATTAGATGATGGAAATGGAACTCAAAAAACATGAAAGGAAAACATCAAAAAATTAAGACTAACTGAAAAAAAAAGCATAAAATAGAAATGAGTTCTTATGTCTTCATAATCATCTTAAGTGGAAATCACCTGAAATTACCAGTTAAAAGGTACAGAGAGACTGAATAAATTTCAAAACAAAGCCTAACCTCATATTATTCATAAAAACATTGAATACCAATGAGACAATCATAAACATAGAATTAATAGCTAGATGATGATCTTATAAGCAAACTGCAATCAAAGCAAATTAGGAACAGTTATATCAGATAAAATAAACTTCCACTTTAAAACGACAATGAGACAGAGATGGTTAGCACACATTATTCTTAATAAAAAATAATAGTTATAAATATATATGTCCCAAATGGTGATATGTTATACATGTAAAGAGAAATATTGGCCACAAGACATTAATAGAAAAAGGTTTCAATATTCCAATTACAACTATGGACAGGTCAATAAGAAAGAGTACTAAGGAAACAATAGTTTAAATAAACAATAGTCTTAAAATTAGTCTTAAACTAAATGGACATAACAGATCTATAGAATATTTACATCCTTTTCAAGAATATATAAAACATTTTTTATAATAGACAATATGTTGAGCACAAGTAAATTCTGAATAAAACAGTGGAGAATGAAATCATGTTAATTACTCTTTCTGACCAGAGTGCCATAAAGCTGGAATTCAAATGTTAAAAAACAAAACAAGAACAAGAACAGGAATAAACAAATCATGGAGGCTAAACAATAAGCAGCTTAGTAGCTGTTGGGAAAAAGAGAAAATTAAAATAAACCCAAAAAATGCCCCAAGAAAATACTAGAATCTTTGGTATGCAGCAAAGGTGATCTTAAGCAAAAATGTCCTTAAGAGGAAAGATAATTGATATTAAGGCACATGTTAAGAAGAAACATTTCCAAATAAACAATTTAATAATGCATATAAGCAACTTGTAAAGGAGAAATAAGTAAGATCCTAAGTTCATAGAAATGAGAAAATAAAAACAACAGTGAAATAAGGAAAGAGACCCAAAAATGATACATAAAATATCAACAAAATTAGTGTTTTTATAGGAAGATAAACAAAATAGAGATGAAGAAAGAAAACATTGATAAACATAATCAGAAATGAAAGGAGAAATTATCACAGATCATAGAAATACGAAGGCTCATAAGAGATGATTATAAATAATTATACACCAATAAATTCAATTATCTTGTGAAATAGATAAATTTATAGACCAATATAGTTTACCAAGACTAAATCAAGAGGTGTTAAATTAAAGGATCACAACTGAGGAAATTGAAACTTGTAAAAATCTCCCCAGAACATAAGTCCGTGGCCAAATTATTTTCTAAGTGAATTTTATCAAGTCAGCACAAAAAGACAGCACAAGAAAACAAAAGTACAAATTAAGATCCCTGATGACCATTGATGCAAAAATCTTCAATAAAATAATAGAAAGGCCAATTTAGCAATATATAGCTAGGATCATGCATCATGAGCAAGTGAGATTTATCCCAAAATGCAATGATGATTCATTGTATATAAATCAATCAATGTAATACATTTTATAAACAATATACTGTTAAAAGTTATATGACAATATCAACAGATGCAGAGAAAACATTCCATAAGGTTTAGCACACATTTATGATTAAAAAAGAAACATGTGAATAGGTGCCTACCTTACTACAATAAAGGCTATATATTATAAATAAGTACCTAAAACAATACTTAATGTGAAAAACAAAAAGATTTTCCTTAGGAAAAAGAATAAAGCAAGGGAAAAGGATACCCGCCAATACCACTTGTTTAATTTAGTATTAAAATGCTTCAGCTAGAGCAATCAGACAACAACAAAATAGGGAACCAAATCAGAAAATAAGTGAAAATTTCATTGTTCACAGATAATATACATAGAAGACCCTACAGACTGCCCCCAAAACGGATTAGAAACAGGAAATGAATACATCAAGGTAGCTGGTTACAAAATCAGTCTATAAAAATTCATTGCTTATTGTACACAAAAACCAAACAGGGTGTAAAAAAGATTTAAAAATAAAATAAAAACCAACACAATTTCATTCACAACTGTTTTTCAAAGAATCAAATACCAGAAATTGGCACCTGAAGAGGTTCCTTGTTTTGTTCCTTCATAGATAATCTAATATAATAAAGAAGGGCTCTGGACTTAGGGGATCCATGACTTTTGGTGAAACTAAAGAAAATTCAGAATATTGGAGATAAAACTAACTGTGGTAGAAGAGATATTTAGGTAATTCAATTATATACAACAAAATGTGGGTGATGACAAATGCCTTGAGGTGGATTTCAATGGGGTGAGAACCAGTGATTCAAACTCATACTCTTGAACTAGAACAAGGAAGTCAGAGCGGCTCACTGTGGGAACTGGTTAAGGTGCTAGGGTGAACTAGGTGGGAAGAGTCCAAGCTAAAAAAGAAAATATTAGAACAGCACTGTGACCCCGGCATTCCCACACCTCTTAAAGGACTCTAGTGATTTGGCAAAGGGGACTTGAAAAGTTGGTAAATAAAATGTAAGACTTGGGTCTGGGAATACAGGTAGAAGGGTTATTTCTGGCACCACAGGTATGAGGCCCCTGTAGGTAGGACTTTCACCCGTGACTGACCACTTCCAGAACCTTCCCCACAATCAGACTTAGCAGCTGCTGAATAGTTTTTCCTGACATATAGAGCCATCTACTGGGAAAGAATAAGTAATTCACCATTCAAACATGGGGGCTGGGGGGTTGGGGAGGTTGGGGAGTGTGGGGGGTAAGGGGGCTTAGCCGGAAAATGTTGTGAGAAAATACAACATTTGACACCATGAATCCTTAAAGTCATTTTTACCACATAGAAAAAGTAACTCTAGAAACCTACCATTAAAAATGACTACCATCTTTCTATCAGATAGATTTCAAAATTGCCATGATAAAGAAATGGAGGGAAACACAGAGAAACTGATCAAAGATATACAATAAAACTCAGGGGAAAAAAGAAAAGAATTCCAAAGGAATAAAATTAATTAACAGAAGTTATAAATAGAAAAATAAAATAAGTAAATAATGGAGATGCAAGAAGAGGAAAAAAATTCTGGAGACAGTTATGGAAGTAGAAGAGCCCAAATGGAAGTAAAAAATGATAGTAATGCACAAAAAATTCAGGTGGATGTA